>PVIW01009916.1:0-48183 GCA_004026585.1 Noctilio leporinus
TCATTTTGTATCTAAGAAATATATCCTGGGAGATGTGAGGCAAAGGAGGCCAGAAGGCTTCAGAAGTAAGGCTTGGGGCCTATAAACAGAGAGAGGAGCTACATTGAGAGTGGGGAAGAGCTGAAGATGCAAAAAAATTAGGCCCAGTTTTAGAGAACTGTGTGCCCGATGGGTATCACTTGGGCATCTTCTCAAGCTGTCTCACCTGTGGATGTTCAGTCTTCAGATAGAGTGAAGGGGAGCCAACTCTGGTATTTTGAACAGTGGTGATGTCAGGTTCTGAACTTTTAAGAAAAAGGAGGTGAGGAAGAATCTTTTAAAGACAGCAAAGCAGGTCTGGGATGAAAACATCACAGCTGTCCTTAGTTTGTAGTTGAGGATCAGCTGAGGGGACTGTCACAATTTGGAAGGTAGAGAACTGTGTTCTGGGCAGGAGTCAGCGGATCCTCACAAAGGCTGTGTGGGCCTGGTGTCAGTGTGAAGGCAGATGTAGATGGGCAGGGATAGTGTTGTTTGGGAGGCAGGACTGGAGTGTGGTGCTGCTCTCAGTTTGAAGGCAATAGAAGGTGGTTGAAGCTGGAATAAGTTGGAAGGAAAGAACACATGGGTGGAATTGGTGTCATTTGGAACTCTAGGGAAGTTGTGCTGGTCTGGCACCCATTTAATTTTATTCCTGTTTATCTTGGAAATGGGTGGTCAAGGGTTAGTTTTGGAATGTATTTATTGTATTATTTCAAAGAAAGTTAGAAAAATAAAGTGTTGACATTTACCCCCCTGTGGCCCCACTTCGTAGGAATGTCTCTGCATTCTTTCCTATCCATCTCGTGAAGGCACACCTTACTACTGTGCAAATTCTTGAGGTGACCAATTGACAAGACTGGGATAGTCCTGGCAGCTGATGAACCTGGGTGCTGTGGCCAGAAGTCTACTGCAATCCCAGTCAAAGATCAACCTTGGCACCAGGGCAAACGTTTTTCAGACACCCAGACACTCACCTCCCACACCCCCTTGTGACCCCAATGGCACTGGGTAACAGGAGCCAGAGAGTCCAGGGCCCTGGGCGGACTGCGGGTCCACTGGAATGATCATGGGAAGAGGAAGGAGCGGAGGAGGCCTCACTCAAGACGGGAAAGGCGAGAAGCCTGCTTCACTCACAGGACAGCTCACTGTGCTCCCTGAAGTCCAAGGAGGACTTCTGGGGAAAGGGTGGAGAAAATCCCAGTCAAACTGTGGGGTCCCAGGGGTGTCAGTGAACAACCTACCTCTCCCTTCCCAGGCCTCTTGCCACAGCCAGTGCCAGGTTCCCACTTCTGGGACAAGACTGCATGAAAGCCGCCTCCCGTCAATGAAATCTAGGATTCACGTCGGGGCTAGGTGGACCGCCGGCGGTCACCAGCACGGGCAGAGGGAGTCTGTCTTCACATCTCCGCATCCAGATGAAAATTTCGCTAGGCGCCGCCAAGGAAGGTAATGTGGGACCGACCACGGGTGCGTCCGCAATGTCCTATCCAGGGACCCCGTGCACAGGTCTACCCGTACCTCTGCAGCGGGCGCGAGGCAACAGCCTCTCCTTTCCCTGCTGCGACCTAACCGGTGGTGGAGACGTCCCTGCCAGCCGAGTGCAGCACCAGCGAGTGCTGGTCAACCCATTCAGGCCTCGCCTACACCTGCGGCAGCCGCTCCCTCCAGAGTCCTGCTGGTCCAATCTTCCAGGAAAAGGATGAGCGCGGATGCCCCAAGACTGCCGACAGAACCCTGCCAGCAACGCCGGCCCCTGGGAGTCTCTGAACCGCACTGAGGCAACTTCGTTTCCTTCAATGCTCCCCAGGAAGAGAACCAAGAAAATGAGGCCGCCAGATGACGACTGACTTAACTGCACGAATGTCAGCGAGGCAGTTCTGGATTGCTGGTAAGGGGACCCGCCTCCCTCCCTGCTCTTGATCTTGTCCAGGAACACCTGCGGCCCTGTCCCTCTGTCCAGTCAGGCAGTGCAGCCTCCGCCTCAGAGCCCCTGGCAGGCACATTTTGACAACGGCGACTGAAGGGCGACTTGGAAAATCTTAGGCTCTCTGGCGGTAGAAACTGCCTCATCAGCGGGCCAGCCAGGCTCAAGGATTTGGAAAATGTTCCCCCAAGTCCCAGCTCCCAGTGAGACACCTGCAGTTCCTGGGCCCCAGGGAGGACCTAGGAGAACTTTTGTGGCTGAAGTTATACAATCTAAATGAGGAGAGGCGAATATTAACTGGACAGCAATGGGTATATCATTTTATAATTTTCTTTTACTGTTTTCTTTTCTAAATATTGAATATCTTGGGGTCATGTTAATTATTAAAACCATACAGAATTAACTGTACAGTAAAATAAGAAAGCATCCTCAAAATGAACTCCTAAAAATAGAAAGAAAGAATAAAAGAAAGAAAGAAAGAAAAAGGGTTTTTTAAAAAAATGTGTACAGCTGGAAAAAAATTAAAAACCCATCTGTCTAGGGAACCTAGCATTATCTGCACAAAGTATAAGGTTTCCACTCCATATTTTCTTTGTTGTCTTTTGTTTCCCCAACTCCACCCTAAAGCTATGACTTCCATACAGGAAGAAGACCTTTCCAAGGCATAAAAACAAAACCAGGAAGCCATGCAGGCAATAAACAATAAACCAAGACACATAGAAGATTATGAGAAATCTGTCTCTGCATATATCACAACAACACCCAAAGACAACAAGAAGGTGGATACTGGGAACATGGGTGCATTGTCAGTTGGTTGTGGATTTCAGTATCCCTGAACTTAACAGCAACAGCAACATCAGGGAAATGAGGGGATTCCATGTGTTTGAAATGAGGTCAATGTAAATGATGAAGTGTTCCAAGAAACTTTAAAATCAGCCAGTCCAGCCCACGTAGGTGGCTCAGTCGGTTACTGCATCATCTCTATACACTAAGGTTTTAGGTTTGAACCAAGGACAGTGCATAAGGCATATACAAAAACCAACCAATGAATGCCTAACAAGGGGAAAACAAACTGATGTTTCTCTCCTCTGTCTCTGTCTCTGTCTTTATTTCACTATTCAAAATCAATAAATTTATAAAGTAGAAACATTTAAAACAATTTAAAAGCAATTAACTTGTTTATAAACAGCATAAATGAAGCATATGGCCTGTGCTCTAGTCCCCCTAGATCTGGTGTGACCAATTCCCACCTGCTTCCTCCTATACCACACTGCCTCTCATGGAACATGACAAACTGAAGAGAGTGTAGGAAGGCATTGTCAAGTGGCTTTGGGGATTGAGCAGCGAGAAGTTACTAGGGACACATTTGGGGGTGATTCTTGCAAAAATCTACCCCACCACAGTGCTTTGATCCCCAATCTCACATGTTCTGTCTCCAGGATCACATCTTGCAGGTGTAGAACAAGTTATAGGCCAGATGGCAAGTCTTTTCTCAATATTCCTTCTCATCCAGTCTGGACAGACATTCCAGCAAAAGAATGGGGAAACATAGATGTATAATATATTGCCAGAGGTTCTGATTGATAAATAATTTAAAGTCACTCAGAGAAATGTGATATCTCTGAACAAAGAAGGAAAGCCAGGCAGCTTTCCCCTCTCTCATGGTTTATCCCCTATCCTCCAGTGCCTGGGTATCAACCAGGCTACTCTAGATTGGCCCATGATCACATCACAGTGTTAGCAAAATGGAAAATAATGAAATTCACAGATACATCTGATAAGGGCTTGATATCCAAATTTATAAAGCATGTAGACAACTCAACACCAATACACAAGCAATCCTACCTAAAATAAATGAATAAGGAACCTGAGTAGACACATCTCCATAGGGGACAAACAGGGTTGCTCAATGTCACTAATCAACTGAGAAATGCAAATGGAAACCCGTTGTATTAAAAGTCAAATTCCAGGTGATTTTAAGTGATATATATCTTTTTTGTCAGTGGAACTTCAACAGTAATTCACATAGTAAATCATTGATAAAATATAAATACTTAGGTTGTTACAGTATTTTAATGTAGCTGTTAAGGGTATTATAAATTAAAACTATTGCTCTTGTAACATTTCATTCAACATTTAACTATCAAAAGGTCATTTAAGTGAAGGGATGTCTTAATCTCATTATTTTAGATTAAAAATCCAAAGGCAAATTTTCTACATTAACATGAGCACTTATTTATGGCAGTTCCAAAAATTTAAACCTGAAAATATATACATTTTTATAGCTATATATCAAAAACAAACAAAAAATAAACAAACAAACAAAAAACCCTCAAAGAGAGTTTGGATAAACCTCAAGAGAAGCATGGATTTTCACTAGTTTTTTACAAGCAACACTGAGGAACTTGGTGTTATAGTTTCTGATCACATGTCCTCTTTATGACGCAAAACAATGATGGTAAAGGTAATGGTGATAGCACAGGAGGGCCAGCACCTGCACTGAGAACGAGTGGAGGAAACTGCTGCTTAAGACAGATTTGTAGCAAATCCAGCATTCTGTCAGGCCTTCCTCACCAATCACAAATGCTATGAAATCCAAATGTGTTCTCTGGAAAAATGAGGTCACTCTTCTGGATACAAAGATCACCCCTTTTTTTTGCAAGGACATATGATCCTTCCTTCTAGACAGCATTTGAAAAATGCCACCATATTATCCAAAGATGAAAACACTTTAATTGATCTTTAAAAGTAGATCTCAAATAGTAACTTCTAAGACTATCTGTTTCTAACATTGAAGTGAACAGACTGTTTCTGCACCCTTCAATGAGTGTTGCTAGTTATCTCAGAACGTGTCTGCATGTAGCAGGTGTATCATAAATAGTTAAACGATGATCAGAGCAACTTGTCAGTTGTTCACATGTCACATGAATTTGTATATTTCTCTGTGATCCCCTCAAATCCATTCCCTGTACTTTGCCATCTCTCTAAAATGAACAGGTAATAGATCATTTGTTAAATCTAAAATGTTCATGATGAGGTTAATAAAACTTGATTTAATGTAAAAGGATGAATAATCCATGACCTTATTTGAAAATGTAAGAGTTATAGTGTGTCTTTCATTTGTACACTGTCTGCAAACTGGAAAGGGTTTTTTCCCGATTAATTTCCACCATGCCAGGGGCAGATCAAGCCTCAGTTGCATAGAGGGAGTGTGGAGAGATATGTTTGTCCATTCCAACCTGAAGGAGCTTGAGCAGCCATTCATATCCATAAGCTTCTGTGTTCTCATCTCTATAATCAGGTTGTTTCTTGCAGACTCACTGGGACAGTGCTTTTAAAACAGACTATTCCTACAGGAAGGTGTACTATTCCTCACCTAGCACAATGCCTTCGAGGAAAGAATTGTACCATTTTTTCAAGCCATTAAAATAGATTGTACAGGTATAACTCAGAATATGTTTTATCTTAGAAACTCCTTTTCCTTCACCCATGTCCCTGAAGAACTGAGAGTTTCTGGGTGATGTTTACACCTTTATCCTTTTGGTGGTTCATGGTGATGGTGCCTACAGGATGTCACTTACCAGTTCACTTAGTGTGGAGGTGACAGCAGCTTAACTGTAGTAGAAACTTGCACCAGAGGATCCCCTATGGGGCATAATAAGGAGTTGTCTCATGCATCTGTGGCACTAACCTTTCAATGTAAACAACCATGTACATGAGAACCTACCTGTTCACATAGCTGACATTTAACACCACCCAACATACCCTGGACTAGCTTGTCACTAGGTGATCACTGGCTTTCTCCTTGGCACAAAGTGACCCTGCCAACACTGGGATCCTGAGTGGGGACATTCATCATCTTTCTAAGCCTCAATTTGATGCTCTGAAAGTGAGCATTAGAAAATAAAATTGGTTTCATATTTAGTGGGATTAATTGTATCAGCCATGGCAGGTGCATATGTGATGCTTTGAATTGCATCATCTGCTGCTTAAGCTACATGGGTTTCTCATATTTATCATTTTCCACTTTCTGATAAAGTTTTATGCCTCATTCCTTGGTGGCTTGTGGCCATTTACAATTTGAAAAACATACAGAAAGGAACCTGTTTAGAATTTTATGTGTCATTTATCTGGTGGTTGTTTTCTCCATTGGTGCAGCAAGATGAAGAATCTAGACCCTTCAGAAAGCCCCACACTCAGTTAGGTATTTGGTACCATTTTGGATTGAGTTAATTTATTCAACTACATATATGAGATATGTTATGCTACCTGCAGGCACTTCTGTGACACAGCATAGCTCAGAGGAAAAGGTGCACATTGCCCCATAGCTTCAGTTTTAGTAAGAAATGTATACTGTCAAACTAGACATCACCTTTCTCTTTCCCATATGCCACTGATGTATCTTTAAATCCTTGTGTACATCTGGAGGCATTTTCCCAACACTGATCATCATAGTGCATCATGGGAACATTAAAAAACATTAGCAATTTTTGACCTGAGAAAATAGGCCTCATATGTTGGAACCCAAAGCATGGGGTTATGAGTGAGGATGTCCTAGGAGAACTCTGGATTCTGCCCAAGACTATTTTATGGTGAGACTTAGTTTATTTCTTCCCCTGCAGCAGACAGCATGTCCTTGTGCCCTTCATCCTCAAATTGTTCATTATTGACCTGTGCCAAACAGAGTTCATGAGGCCAGAGTCTTTGAAGTTCAGCTCCACAGAGACAGTTGTTTCAAATCCAGTGGGAGAGTCCTGAGAATAATGTGCTTCATTTCCCTACCTTTTCTGCATTCTCTGGGTTTCTTGCTACAGTATTTATTTTTCCCAACTAAACTGAAACCAGCTTAATATAAAAAGAAATTTTCAGGACCACAAGAATCATGAAAAAAAAAGAACCATTTGGATTAGTTTTAATTTGTCTTCTTAAGATATATTTTATTGATTATGCTATTAGAAATGCCCAAATTCTTCCCTTCACTTCCCTCTGCCCATACCCTCCTTTCTCTCAGCAATCTCTCCTTTAGTGTATGGCCATGGGTTAGGAATGTAAGCTCTCTGGCTTCTCCATATCCTATACTCCTCTGGACATCCCCTTGTCTATTTTGTACCCATCAGGTATACTTCTTAATCCTTTGTATCCTTTCTTCCATTTTTCACATTTCCCCTCCCAGCTGATAACCCTCCAAAAGACCTCCCTATCCATAGTTGTGTTCTTGTTCTTGTTGCTTAGCTTTTTTTTTTGATACATTTGTTGATAGCTGTGAGTTGATCGTCTCTTGCTAATGTTTTACATATATTAACAGATAATGTGGCAGGAAGTTTCAAGTTAGAAACTTGACATGGCCACATGTAAGTGATGTGACTTTAAAGAACTGAATTTTAGCCCTGGCACAGTGAATAAGGTGCTGGCCTGTGAACCCAAAGTTTGCTGGTTCGATTCCTTCGATTCCCAGCCAGGGCAACATAACCATGTTAGAAGTCAGGTCTCCAGCTGGATCCATCGCTGAAGGCAGGTGAAAGACAACCATACATTATTGTCTCTCTCCCTCTCTGCCTCTCTCCCTTTCCCTCTCTCTGAAAAATAACAAATAAAATATATATATTTTTTAAAAAAAGAACTGAATTTGCCTTTTGGCTTTTTATCACTGATAATGTGATTTTAAACATCATTTATATGAAAGTTCTTTTGAGAGTTAAATGTGGTATGAAATGATGAAATACAAAGAGTTTCATTTTAAAGTGTTTTAAAATAAATAATTATGTTAATGTTGTAATGGCCTTAACTGCTGCATTATCCCAGTTTGTCTTAATAGAAATTAAAAGCACATTTCATCCAAAAGCTGTAGTTTTCACATTTATTTCTGGCGCACATGGGACAGTTTTCCAAGGTAGACCATGTTCTTGGCCATGAACAAACTTCAATAAGGTAACAAAATTTGAAATCTTGTCAAGCATATTTTCTAACTAAATTGTATGAAACTAGCCCTGGCTGGTAGCACAGTGGGTAGGGTGATGGCCTGCGAACCCAAAGGTCGCAGGTTTGATTCCCCAGCTAGGGCACATAACCAGGTTGCAAGCCAGGTCTCCAGTCAGAACTGTGGCTGGAGGCAGGTGAAGGGCAACCATACATTGATGTCTCTCTCCCTCTCTGCCTCTCTCCCTTCCCCTCTTTCTAAAAAATATGAAATAAAATCTTTTAAAAAATTGTATGAAACTAGACTCAATATATTTAAAAAAGGAAATTTCAAATATCATTGATATTACCATATTTGTGAAACCCCAATTTTGAAAACAAAATCAGTAAAAGAGAATTGATTGGGAAGAATTCCTCTGTTTTTGTCTTTGGCCTTTGTTGTGATATATGCAAAGACAGATGTAAATTTGGTATGGTTAGGTTTATCATTTATTGCCTTTATGGGTTTCATTTTAACAACTTCAGAAAGACCTTCCTGTGCTGGAAATCATAGATTTATAGTGAAGTAGAAGAAATCAACAACAACAACAACATCAACGATAAAAATAAACAAACATTAAAAAGATTGGTGTTAGTGAGAAGAAAAAGAGACCTTATATTTTACTTTGTGCGGTGAGTGCTAGATGCACTATACAGATGATGTTTTTTGAGTTGTACACCTCAAAATCTTGTATGGGTATTCTTTTTTTTGTTTATAAGAGTTCAATACAGAATGTTTTACTTATTTTTTTATTTGTTCTATTTTTTTGTGCTTGTATGGTTTATTAACCCATATGACCCAAACAAATTCAACATTTGGAAAATGTAAAAAAATAAACATAAAGAGATTCATCTGTTGTCTCCTGAATACTCACCTCTTTTAGACTTTACAGCCCTCAGCCACAAAATTGTTTCCAGGTCCTTCCTGGAGCTATATTAAGTTTGCTATCTTCTGGGAAGGTTGGTCAATCACGAGAGACTCTAGGGGGAACCTTTCCAATCCCTGATGCCTGATTCAGTTGCTGCTTTTAAAGAGCCAAAGATTTTCCAAGTCCCCCTCCTCCTGCCAGGTGTGGCAAGGAGCCCACTGGGAGCTCGAGATGAATGCTGGGGTGCCAGCCTGCCTGGATGAAATTGGTCTGGCTCGTGAACTTCAGGGCACCCTTGCCCCCAAGACCTGGATCTGCCCCACTTTGTTTCAGCCAGATTGTCAGTCCCCACCTGGAGGCCTCTTTTACACTGTTACTTCCAGGAACACTGTGGGTGGTGATGTGTCTGTGGTGAAACCAGGAGACTTCCAGGGGCTGGAGGTGCTGGCTGGGTCGCAACAGCAGTGCTAAGGCCTTGGCCGTCAGCCTGTTTCCGCAAGATTGGACCTGTAGGACTTGTAGTAGCTGCCGCAGGTTCTATCTCTGCTTGGACCAACACATGTAGGCGCTGCCCCTCCGCCCATGGGAATTGATCCAAAGACCAATTGGGGAGCCAGGAGAAACAATAACCTTGGTGGCTCAGGTCCTCTCCAGAGGTGCTGACCATAAGTATATGGGGTGCTGGATAGGGCACACTATGACCTGGCCTTGATTGCTCTTGGTTTGGGCTCCTGGTAGTCGGTTTGGTGACAATGTTGTCTTAATCCCAGGATGTCAGGAGCCTGCCCTCTTACTTAGCTGGACGCTGCTTCACCTGTATTTCAGTGAGAGGAGACGTGCAGAGTCGAGTCCTGGAGGTGGGACCTGCACTGTCTATACTCAGAGATTGGGTTGCAGGCATGCCAGGAACCTGGCTATTGGACTCATTTTTTCTCTACTGTGTTCCACGAAGTTCTGATGTGCCTTTGGGGAGCAGAATGAGTCCTGATGAGTGAGGCCGTCTTTGAGTGGTTCCTGTCTTGTGAGCCACCTCCTCCACTCTTTCCTCTTGCCATATTTGTCCAAGTAAGAAACTAGAAAAATGCCTGGGCCAGTGAAATGGGGAAACTTGGACAAGAATTAAACAAGGCCAAATGGTCTGAGCAACTTACATACATCTGGTGAATAACAAGTCCATATCTCCCCTAACCAAGGAGAGCAAGTGATTTATAACTCCTCTGGTTAATCCAAGAAGACATTGTTTAAATCTCCCTTGTCTCCAAAATAGAAAAAAGAGATCCCAGTAATGTCCTTTGTTCCAGTTAAACCCAAGGACAGGTGAAGTTAGAAAAACAATAAAAACCCTCATGAAAAGCCAGATAGACCCAAGATGAAAGTAAAACAGGATAGTAGACCAAAGAATATTTGTAAATCCTGTATGCATTTAATATGATGTATCTGCATGTTAAAAATAAACCTGGAAAGTTCATGAATGTTCTGCTCAAACCTGCCCCTAACATTCTCACAAGCAGAAAGAAATTGGGCAGAGAAATGATACACACAGACTTATCCCCTCATCCTCTGAGGATAGTACCTATGCCCCCAGGCCCAGTTTCTAAAGCAAACTAGTATCTTTGGTTTTTCTCTTTCCCTCCCTCCCTTCCTCTCCCTCCTGCACCTTCCTCTCTATGTCACCCCATTTCACACCACACACCACAAACACCACCACCACCCTCCTTCTTTTCTCAAACTCCTGACCAGCCAGTCTGCTGCCATTCTCAATAGTTTGACTACTCTGGTTATTTTCATAGCAATAGAATCATACAGGCCATTGTCTTTGGTGACTGGGCTCCCTTCACATAGGTTGTCCAGACTCATCCAGGTTTATGCAAGTGTCAATGCTTTCCCTTCGTATGGCTTCAAATTTTTCCATCACATGCCTTTCAGGTGGACACATTTTCCCACATGTTGAAAGTCTGAATTCCCCTCCCCCCTCTGAAAGAAGAACAGAAGTCAAACAACTAGATTATAGAAATAAGAAAACTTAAACTTCCAATTGTCATAAAGGCCAGAGGTAAGAACCCCCTAAAGTCATGATGAACCACATTCCCTTTAGGCCATGAGGTTGGATCTGCCCTTGACCAAGAGGGAAAGAATCCAATGAATTTCATTCATCCCCAATTGGGAGACAGTGTCCAGGAACAACACACATGATAATCTTCTTGATTTTAACTAAACATATTGATAGTTTTTTTATTTACTTTAACTTGAATTTTGATACTCTCATTATGGGGATTCCAGATTAGAAAAGCAATAGGTACTTGAATATTTCAGGAAGAGAGATAGGCCATTGTAGGGAAACAAAGTCTGAGAGGAAGTCTCACAAAAAAGAATACTGGATTTGCTGGTAAGAGTTTGACAGGTGACTTAAAGTATCACTAAACAGGTGCACATTTAGAACCGCTGTCATAGAATGGGATGACAGGAACACAAGGGTGCTATAAATTAAAACAATAATAAATTCAAAGTCAGGTTGGATCTAGAAAAGTAGCCAACCTTGGAGGGAACTAATGATAATGCCATAGCTAGGTCTGTGTTCCTCAGCTAACAAAGTGCCTTGAAGGGAATAATGGAGTAATACACCCCAACCAAATAAACTCAAATTTATCAGTTTGGGTATTCCTCCAAAACTGGAAGTTTCTGAGTGAACTCCAGATCTTTGTTCTGTTGGTGGTTTCTGCTGGTATTACTTATGTTTCTTTCTCTGTTGTATTACAGTGTGAAGATGACAGCAGCTTGTCCTTGGATGAGGCTTGCATTGAGAAGACTTTCCAGGAAGAGTAAGGCAGAAGTTTTCTGTAGTGTCTATAGGATGGTCTTCACAAGCTATAACATTGTTTCCATGACTGCCTACCTGTTCACTTCTCTGCGATTCAACAGCACCCAAAACATCTTGGACAAACTTGTCATTAGTTGAGCACTGCTTCTCCCCTCAGCCCAAGGTGACAATGCCCACCACCTGCTTCTTCTCTGAAATATCCCTCATTATTCTGAGATTCAGATGCTTCTCTAAAAAGAGGAGGAAGAAAATATGCATTATACAACTGTTGTAGCATCAATGGGACTAGCCATGGCAGGGGTTTCGCTGGTGCTTGGACTTAAAAACTGTACTGCTGGACCTGCTGGGTTTTTACATTTTTTTAAAAAAAGAATTTATTTATTATTTTTAGAGAGAGGGGAAGGAAGAGAGGAAGAGAGACATCGATGTATGGTTGCCTTTCACCTGCCTCCAGCTAAGGACCTGGCTGAAGACCTGGTTTGCAACTTGGTTATGTGCCCTGACTGGGAATTGAACCAGCAACCTTTGGGTTCACAGGCTGGCACTTTATCCACTGTATTACCAGCCAAGGTTGCTGTGTTTTTTGTTTTTTTTTTGTTTTTGTTTTTGTTTTTGTTTTTTTTTAAATCATGTGAGGGTCCACTGCCCTATGATAAGCCTTCTTCCTCCTTTTTACTGGCCTATGGTCACTGTGATTTTGAAAAGGTTTATGGAAATAAACCTGTGAAGAAGTCTGAGGTGTCATATATTAGGTACAGATATTTTGTACAAAAAGAACAATATTTCACCTAGTGCACGTGGAACATTTGGAATATAGATCTCTGGCAGCAGCAGAGCAACTCCACACCCACTCAGATAGAATCACACCTCAGTGCTCATCAGCTTCAAGATTCATCAACTTCATACTTGTTTGAGACTTGTTGCATTTAGTAGATTTTTCATAAGTGACCACACTGCCCCACAAGATAAAATATTTTTTGTTCAGTATTCATCGGTTTTGGTACTCATCATGAGTTTCGGGATGAATTAATGTTGAGTACTGAGGTACTACAGTACTTGAAATGATTTTGGATGTATTTCATTCAAGCCACTATGTATTTAATACACTGGCTACCTGCAGGCATTTTCTTTAACACTTAGCATAATTCAGTGAAAGAAGCACACACAATCTTTTTTTTTTTTTTTTTCATTATTTTTTGAGAAAGGGGAAGTGATAGAGACAGAGAGGGAGGGAAACATTAATGTATGGTTGCCTTTCACCTGCCTCCAGCTACAGACCTGGCTGAAGACCTACCTTGCAATCTGGTTAGGTGCCCCTACTGGGAATTGAACCAGCAACTGTTGAGTTCACAGGCTGGCACCTTATCTACTGTGCCACCAGCTAGGGCTCACACACAATCTTGAACCTAAATTCTAGACAGAGGCTGAGACAGTCACATCAGAAATCACTTGAAGTCTCTTTTCCATATGTCCCACATGTTATTCATAGTCTTCTCTGCATCTGGAAACAATTTTAAGATGCTGGACAAAATGATAAATCATAAGACCATAAAATGTGTGTGATTATTGTGTCTAATAAAAGGGCCTCATATTTCCAAAAACTCACCTCACGTTAACCATCACCAACCTATGCGATACCTAGAACACGAGGCTAGGCTGTGTGCAAGTAGTACTCCACAGAATCAATTGTAAACCCAGATGGCTGCATCTGATGAAACCCCCCATTTATTTTCACACCTTTCTCCCCTCTCTCACTGAATTTTCTTTCTACACTATTCTAGAATGTGGATGGATGGGGAACACACACTTCCAGGTTGAAAATTTGAAACTGCAACAAATTAATGAAGTGATATTAAAGTAGCAAGCTTGCCTTTTAGATTCCTTCTCAGGAATATTGATAGTTAGAAAGCTGTTATCTTTTAGTGATATTTTTTTGTAGTTCAATGTAGAGAGATTACCTTTATCATAAAATACTATTTTATAAAATTAATGAGGAAATAATGGCCTTAATTGCCACATTAGATCATTTTGCCTTGATTGACATTTATACAACACTTCATCCAAAAAGTGTACTTTAGCCCTGGCTGGTGGGGTTCAGTGGGCTGGGTAATGGCCTGTGAACCAAATGTTTCCCTGTTCAATTCCCAGTCAAGGCACAGGTCTGGCTTGTGGGCAAAGCCCAAAGCCCCAGGATGGGGGCATGTGAGAAGCAACTGATTGATGTTTCTTTTGCATGGCCATGTTTCCCTGCATCTTTTTTTCCTTGCTCCCTCTCTTTCTCAGAAAGAAATAGTCTTTCAAAATACAATAAAAACTAAAAGCGAACTGTATATATTTTTGCCTAGTGCACATTGAATATTTTCAAACCAGGTCATTTCATAGTAACCAAACCATACTCAAAAATGTCAAGAAATTTCCAAGTATATCAAGCTTATTTTCTGATCACAATGATAAATAACAAGAACTCAACCAAGGGTAAAATAAACAAACATACATCAATAAACATTTATGTGAAGATTAAATATTAGGTTTCAATACAAACAATGTATAAACAAATGAGATGCTGAGGACCAATAAGAATTTTAAAAATTCACTAATCCTGATATGTAGCAAGCATAGTTATAAAGAAGTAAACATTACAGCTATACAGACCTATCAGAACATGAAAAAATTTACCAGCAGAAGAGTAAATTTCTTAAGCACAAAAAGAAAAACATAAAAGTACAATGAAAATTGCAGTGCATTAATAAAGAATATAAAAACTATATACAAACCTAAAAACACTAAGGAATGGTTATTTGAAAATATGTATATAATAGGTAGGTCCTTAGTAAGACCCATCAGCTAAAAAGAAAGAGAGAGAGAGAAAAAAAAAAAAATAGCCACATAAAACCATGGATCAGAATTGGAAAACCAGATATAAAATTTTAGCTCTAAGGCCAACTCATTTATGACAAAAGAGGTGAAAAGACACACTGGGGTACTGACTGTTTCTTCAAAAAGTGGGAAATCAGAAAAAAAAATACATGTAAAAAATGATTCAGGACCCTTCTCTCATAACATCAACAAGAAAAAAATTAAATTGGTTCCAGGTCTGCACACCTTTTCTAGATTAACAACTGATGTCATCTCTACGCACATTATTTTTCTATCCCACTCATTCCAGCTTCAATCACCTTCCACTGCCTTCAAGCTGACACCAGGCCTACACACCATTTGTAAAGGTTCATTAACTACAGTCCTACACACACCCTCTTCATTCCAACTTGTAACAGTCCCTCCAATATATCTTTAAATTCCAATTAACAACTGTCTTGTTCATTTTATCTCAGAAGTGCCCTGTCCCTATGTTTTTTCACTCAGTCAGATCCTTTTTCAAAAGCTGAGAACCTGAAAACACAAGTGTGCAAGAACTCCAAAGTTTGCTCCCCTTTATTCTGCCTGAAGACTGACCTTTTTCAGGTGGGACATACCGAGAAGATGCCCAGGTGAGGCGTGTTAGAGGCTCTTGCATACGGTTCTGTAAAACTGGGTCTAGTAGTTTTTCAGCTCTTCCCAGCTTCCCAAGTAGAATGCACCTCTGATTACAGGCCCCAAGGCTTCCCTCTGAACATGTGTAACATTCTGTACCTAACATCTCCCCTGCAATACTTCTTACACATAATATAACAAAATGCTGTAAATAACCATTTCAACAAATGCCTCATACTGAACATGTTACAGAGGCCACACCCATCATTTACATGGACTCAAACACCGCAGCACATGTCAGTATTTTTGAAGGCTAACAAACCAACACAGTGTATGCATCAATGCTGGGTCTCTTGATGTAAACTATTGACATTTTACTTCAAATAAGTTCAGTTTTGATAGCTTCATTCTACCTCATATAATATTTGGCAGCACATTGGCCCTTACCCAGTAGATGCCTCTGACCCACACAAAGAGATATAGAAGACAAAGTGAATGTTTAAGAGAATAAAAGCAAGATGAAAACAGGTAGAGTAATAGAGAACTCAAACTTTTAAATGAAAGGAAAATGATACAGTTTTCTAGTGAAATTTGTATGTGACTTCACATCACTGTGGCTGTATTTCATTGTTGAGAAGCTAATCTGTAACCACTTACTGGTGACTCAACACTGTAGGTATCAGCAGACAGGATGTGCCTGGAGATACTGTGAGGGCTACCAAAAGTGCAGACCCTCATGAGGCCAAGGTCTGATTCTAAGTATAACAGGGAACTATAGAAAGTTATATGGCACAGATGATAACATTTTAAAATCATTTTACTGTAAATACCTTAAAAAACAAACAACTAATAATGTGGTCCGGGTGGTATGACTTTTTAAAGACCATATGGTAAAACCCAGGCCTTGAAGGGACTTTTGTATTTGAAGATTCATTCCACTCCTTCTTATAATTTTGCATCGGAGACTGGCATCAATTACATGGAATATTGGCCCCCTAATTTTAAAAATTTTATGTTATATGCACCTAATTTTTTCTTTACAAACTTCTTTTCCAGTCACACAGTGAAGTTACAGTAACTGTGGTAGCCCAGAGAGACACAAGAGCATTTTGAGGACACTAAACTGATTAGAAAACAAGGACCTTACACAACTCTTTCTCCTAAATTATGGGACCCTAGTTACCTTTCCAGGCACCTGGTGTACTTATGAGGTGTCATGGGTAAGCACTCAACAGCACTGAAGTGGATTCAGGTACATCTTTTGAAAGGAAAATGCATATATTTAAAAAAAAAAAAAAAGAAAACCTTGAAAAATTCCTTTGTGTTTGGGTAGATTAAAGAAAGCATTTCAACATCAGCAAGATCAAGAGACAGATCTTTTTTCCTATTTCAGCCTTAAATTTAGAGTACGTATGTTTATTCTTTTTCTTTCCCCCTGAGGATATATGTTTAAACTCTATGTTTTTTTCTATTTGCACTCCTTAACCTACTAAAAATATAGCTTCCACCATCTGTTATAACATTTTAGGAAAATTAAATAAACACATAGAAAAAAAGGGAATCTTCAAATTTCTGAATTAGAAACTACATCTGTGCCAATAGAATTTTTCTGTTTTTATTTTTACATTTTTTCTTTTTTTAAAAAATTTTATTGTTGTTGTATTACATCCATCCCCTTTTTGCTCCCCTCTGTCCCCCTCCCCACCCACCCATTCCCCACAAAGTCAATCCCACCTGTTGTCCATGTCCTTGGTTCCTTTATACTAGGTTCTTGTCTAAGCTGCTCCCCTTCTTTGCCTCTGCCTCCACCCTCCCCCCAACCTCTTTCCCCCTGACCACTGCAGGCCTACTCCTTGTATTCATACACTTGGTTCTGTTTTGCTTGTTGTTAGTTTTGCTCATTATTGTCCTGTAATAGGTGAGGTCATATGATATTTGTCCTTCACTGACTGGCTTATTTCACTAAGCATAATGCTCTCCAGTTCCATCCATGTTGTTGCAAAGGGTACAAGTTCCATCTTTCTTTCTGCTATATAGAATTCCATTGTGTAAATGTACCAAAGTTTTTTGATCCAATCATCCACTGATGGGCACTTAGGCTGTTTCCAGCACTAGGCTATTGTAAATAGTGCCACTATGAACATAGGTGTGCATAGGTTCTTATGAATTGGTGTTTCAGGATTCTTTGGGTATAGTCCAAGTAGTGGAATTGCTGGATCAAAAGGCAGTTCCATTCTTAGCTTTTTAAGGAAACCCCATACTGTTTTCCACAGTGGCTGCACCAGCCTACATTCCCACCAACAGTGTACGAGGGTTCCCTTTGCCCCGCATCCTCGCCAACACTTGTTGTTTGTTGATTTGCTGATGACTGCCATTCTGACAGGTGTGAGGTGGTATCTTAATGTAGTTTTAATTTGCATCTCTCTGATGACTAGTGATGTTGAGCATTCTTTCATATGCCTCTGGGCCCTTTGAATATCTTCCTCAGTGAGTTGTCTGTTCAGGTCCTTTTGTTTTTGTTTTTTGTTTTGTCTTGCTTAGTTTGATTTTTTCTAATAGCCATCAGCTGGCACAAAAAATAAAAATGTTTGCCTAATAATTCTATACCTAGCTAAAATATTTAAAGTAGAAAAGGACAATTATATTTGATTATGAACCATAGAATTAATAAAGGGGATATCATTAAATATCAAATGTAACAGAAGAAATAGGCAAGAGAGGTAACGGAGACTGTGACCAGCTTTCATTCTCCTTAAAGCTAGTTGATCCAGTTGCTCAAGTTTGTCCCCAGAAAGAAAAAAAAGAAAACAAAAAAACTCATAAATGCCATATGCAGAAAAATTTTGAGACAAGGCAATGGAGATATTTCCCCCTGTTAGGCAGATTGGGGAAAAGGGGATAAAGCTGGATTACTTTATTTCCTCTTATTAAAAGATTTTATTCATTATTTTTAAAAAGGGGGGGAAGGTAGGGAGAAAAAAAGAAAGAGAAACATCAATGTGCAGTTGCCTTTCACGTGCCTCCAGCTGGGGACCTGGCTGGACACCTGGCTTGCAACCTGGGTACATGTCCTGACTGGGAATCAAACCAATGACCCTTGGGTTCGCAGGTTGGTGCTCAATATACTGAGTTACACCAACCAGAGTTTTTTTTATTTTTTTTTATATTCACATCTCTCACTTTTTATAGTACATGTGGTTTCAGAAAGGAGGTGGTGAGGTGGTCAGTGCACAGAGCAGAGAAAAAGGGGAAACCAAGATGATTTTTGTCACAAGTTGGTGATCCTAAAATCACTTTTGTTAAATCAAGAACACCTTCTGCCAATTCAGAGCCACGCTCATCATTTTTTTTCAGGATTATTTCTTCCATAGCATGCAATCATTTTTAGCAGCAACAGTTGCTTTTATTGTTTTTTCTTTACTTTTCTTACTTGGGGGATATTTTTGAACTGATTTGGTCAATCACTCTGACCAGGACACACTGGCTGGACAGTGACATGATAAACATTTGAACCACTTTTCAAACAAATTGAGCTTTGAAGAAGATTCTAACTTAGTTTCCAGTTACACCCAGTGGAAAAAAAACACATGCTTGCTCGCAACCAGCACTCTGACACAGTCAATGGTTTTGCAAGGCTCTGTGTATAATGGTGGTACAAGGTCCTGCAAGTTGTCAATGTGAAGACTGGAGAAAGGACAATTCTGCATTCTTCCCACACTAGGACATTATGCAGAATCTGTGATGATTCTAGAGAAAAATTTGTCATCCACTTTGCTATAAGGCCAGAGAAAAGTATTCCTAAATATATGCCCACAGGAAGATGTGACTCTCATACTATCAAACTTGTTTCACATTGATAACATACTTTTGCTTCAGTGGACATGCTGTAAATGTATCAAATTCTGAGGTTTAAAATGAGAATGGTATCATTAATCCACCAAAATTTAGTTTTGTGTGCATGAAGAAGGGTGAGCATGCAAATCCATAGTGACTGTGAAACTTTAGGATCCTGGAATACACAGCAGATGTTAATGCAAGAACAAAACTGATATGTGTAGCCATCATAATTTTCTCAGCAATTTTTTTCACCTTTCTTTTGTAGTTTCAATTTGTTTTTTAATAATATTTGCCAAGATCCAAATCCTTCAGGCCTTCCAGTATCACTATAAGCACTGGACAGATGTGCTATCTACATTCTGAATGACCAAAGAAATAAATTTGTCATGACAAACATGAAATCTTCATGCTATTACCAAATAATTCAGTTGCTAGGCAAATTGCAAATATGTAGGGAAAGCAAGGAAACAATAACAGTTTTAAAAACTTGGGTTGTTTGTTGTGATCACTTGGGGCAATGATCTTATTACAGGCTATTAATACCTCTTTTGGAAAACAAACTTTAAGGCCAACCCATTATTTGGGATAATTTTGCATTAAGCTCCTCTTGCAACTGTGCATATGATATACATGCAACATGCAGGCATTTCTGAGACATTTTGCATGATTCAGCAAAAGAAGTAGACACAATCCAAAGCTTTAGCTTTAGTCAAAGTGTCAGACAGTCACCTTAGACATCATATGAAAACTCTTTTCTATATGTCACAGGTGGTATCCTCATAGCCTTCTGTGCACCTGGAGCCATTTGTAGCTGGAACTGACCAGAATTATAGGTTTCAAGACCATGTGCAGGGTTAATTAATCTTTGGATCCATAAGAAAGGCCTAATGTATCCACAGAATATGGCTTTGGAATGAGAGCATATTATTGTTTATGACATGGGCTTGGCATAACCCTGAACTTGGTCCAAGTTTTTCAGAAGGTGAAAACTTTTCCTTCCCACTGCAGCTGCTGGCCAGGCCCTGGTGCCCTACACCCTCAAGTTTACCATCACTGACCTGTGCCACACAGAGAGCATCAGGCCAGAACCATTGAAGTGAGCTCCACAGAGTTGTACAAAACCTGATGAGAGCCCCATCATGAGGACACCTCATTTCCTTTTCTCAGGTGTCTTACTGTCTCTTAGTTTGATTGCTAAACTATTGGAAGATGTGGAGGGCAGGTGAGACACAGACTTTCAATTTCAAACTTGAACCTGCCACTAATAGGTGATGTCAATTTAAACGAATGAACTTGTTTGTATTCTCATTTGTAACACCATGGTTTAAAAAGTGTTTACTTCAGCCCTGGTGAGTGTGACTCAATGGATTGAGTGCTGGCCTGAGAACTGAAGGGTTACTGGCTTGATTTCCAGTCAGGGCATATGCCTGAATTAGGGTCCAGACCCACAGCTGGGGATACACAAGAGACAACCACATGTTGATATTTCTTTCCCTTTCTCCCTCCTTTCCCTTCTCTCTAAAAATAAGTAAATAAAATTTTTACAAAAAGTCTTACTTTAAAAGGTCATTGAAGAATTTTTATTGAACCTATTGGGGTGACATTGATTAATAAAATTCTATGGGTTTCAAGTGCACAATTCTATAATAAACCAAGCATGTATTATATGTTCACCACCAAGATTAAGTCTCCTAATAAAAATGTGAAGGCTAGAGCTCCTGGTGCTCCAGCCCCTGCTGTCTCCTGGGACCTGCTTTCTGGAGGTTCCATACAACCCCGGTGCAGCAGGGACCCCCCGATCAGACTGAAAGCCAGCATGGTGCCCCCCCCCCCACTTCCTCTTTGTGAAGCTTTGGTAAGACACTTGAACTGAGGCTATCACCACTACTTTGGATTGGGATCTGAGTGCAGCAGACAGGAGCCAAACAACTGTGTGACTCCACTGCTGGGGTCCTGTGAGTTTTGTATGGACCCTGAATTCAACTAGGTGAGAAGAGTGATGACCATCCTTTTCCTTACTGTGGTTATTTCATACTTTGGTTTCATGAAAGGCTGCCCCCATGGAAAGAAGGAAATGACTGGGGACAAGGCAGCTGAGTGTGTTCAGGCCCATGGGACACTGGAACACACAGATGGGCCCAAAGCATGTACACCATTGGCTGACACTTTTATACTTGTGTCAAAAGTTGAAGATAGGAGAGCTGATAGGTGAGGACAAGAAAGTCTAGCTCATGAAGAAAGCAATGAGGAGGCAGACTGGTACACGTCAATCTCTTCCCTTTCTGCTTGAGGAATACAAAATGTATCTGGATGCTGCAAGTGTGCTGATGAGGGTCCAGCACCACTGTGACCTAGTCTGGGGTGGGGATCTCTGTGTGTATGACAGCATTAGCATGTGGGTGACCTCAGCTGAAAGAAAGGCTACAGTGGACATGTGAGGTGGGACAGTCACTGTCCTTGAAAAAGTCCCCATACCAAAAGTCCACCTGAAGTAGTGCTTCTATGAGGCCAAGGGCAACCCAATGGGTGACAGAAAGGAAGGCTACAGGGCCATAGACAAGTGGCATCACTCCATCTGCAGAACTACCTAGTTGTCCTGGTATCATGGGCCCTTACCATGGACAGCAAAAGGATAATTGGCTGGTGATTCATACCTATAGGCACTACCTGGGCATACACATTGACAATTACAAGAGGAAGATAGTGGATTTATGTTGTGTATTACTATATGGAGACAGAAACTATCAATTTGTATATATACATAACAAAATAAAATGTTCAGTTAGGAAAAAATAGTTATATGAACTGCATGTATAAATGAAGTTTACGCAGCATAATGGTTCTACAATTCATTAATTGGACATATCCAGGACCAGTAGGAAAAAAGTTATTTTGTGCCAAACATATTTGTCAATATCTCAGGCAACAGTTTGATCTCCAAAATATATAAAGAACTTTTATGACTCAATACCAGGAAGACAGACAACTCAATGAAAAATGAGCAAAAGGCAATTAAAAAATGGGCAAAGGACCTGAACCAACTCATCTTGGATAAGGACATACAAAGGGGTCATAGGCATGTGAAAGAATGTTCAACATCACTGGCCACCAGAGAGATGAAAATTAAAACCTCACACCTTTCAAAATGGCCATCATTAAGAAACCAATAAATAATAAGTGCTGGCAAGGATGTGAAGAAAAGGGAACCCTCATGCAATTTTGGTGGGAACAGAGACTGGTACAGTCACTATGGAAAACAGGATGGGATTCCATCAAAAACAAACAAAAAAGAAAATGGAAGTGCCTTTTACTACAGTGATTTCACTGTTTGGATTATACATGAAGAATCCTGAAACATTGATTCAGAAGAATATATGTACCCCTCTGTTCCTGGCAGTACTATTTACAATAGCCAATTGCTGCAAACAGCCTAAGAGCCCGTCAGTGGTTGAATGGGTCAAAAAACTGTGCTACACTTCCACAATGGAATATGCAGCAGAAAGAAAGGAGTAACTCTGACCTTTTGTAATAGCATAGACAGAACTAGAGGGTATGATGCTTAGTGAAACAAGCTGGGCAATGAAAGACAAATACCTTATCCTCTCGCCTGATATAGGACACTAATGAACAAACCAACCAAACCAGGAAAATAGAACCAGAGGAAGGGAACCAAGAAACAGGCTGAGGGTGACCAGATGGGAGAGAGGAGGAGTGGAAAGGGGGAAAGAAAGGGATGGAGCTAGTCAAGAAACTAGTATGACAGACACAGGGACATGAGCAACAGGGTGGGGACTGAATGTGGGAGAAGCAGAGGTGGCGAGGTCAGGAGAGCAATAAAGAAAAGGGGAACTAAATGTAATACTGCAACAATATATCAATAAAACATAAATGTAAAGAGTAATAAATTACATACTGCTTTATTGTGAATTGATAATAGACTGTTCTCTTTCAGAAAACTGAAAAAGAAGTCACAAATAAAATTTTCCAACAACAAAACCTTCTGTTTACATTTTAGATAGCAAGCATCTCCCTTCCTGTTAGTTCTACATCTGTTTCACTGTTTTTAGAATTCTGATTGCATTGGAATTCAATGTCAAGGTGTTGTTATCACTTTATAGGCTTTTTTTTTTTTTTTTGTGATGCCCATTGAAAATGTAAGTAAATAAAAGTCAGTAAGGTTCTGCCTGGTAGCATAGTGGAGAAGACACTGGCCTACAAACCCAAAGATCACTGGTTTGATTCCCAGTCAGGGCACATAACCATGTTGCAAGTCAGGTCTCCAGCCAGGTCCTTAGCTGAGGCAGGTGAAAGGTAACGATACATTGATGTCTCTCTCCCTCTCTGCCTCACTCCCTTCCCCTCTCTATCTAAAAATATTAAATAAAATCTTTTAAAAAAGTCAATAACCTTGTCCTTGCCATGGTTAAGGTATTATTCCTCAAGTAAAATAAGAGTATATTTATATAATTATGTTATTAAAATTTCATCAAAGTTTAACTACACCAGAAACCTAAATACAAGTTCTATTTAAATGTACTAATTAGTATATCATGTATATTTTAACATTTTTAATATTTTAAATGCATTTCTAAAGTACATAAAAAGTTCAATGTGAATGAGATGTTTCTTAAAAAGTAAAGTTCTTTTAAAACACTGTATGTTAAACACTTTATTAATTTTCCCTGGCTGTGTGGCTCAGGTGGTTTAAGCATCATCCTTCACACCAAAAGACCGTTAGTTTGATTTTGGTCAGGGCACATACCTATATTGCAGGTTAGATTGTGAGTTGTAGGTACATAAAGGAAAGGCAACGGAACAACGTTTCTCTCTTACATTGATGTTTCTCTCTCCCTCTCTCTTCTGTCTCCATTCCTTTCCTCTAAATATAATTTTATAAGATATTTTCAGTTGAGAACAAAATATATTTAATGTGATACTTATTATTGTACCTCTAATATTGGACCAGACTGATTTGGAAACAGGAATATGAAATTTAGAGCAAACATGACACCTTATGCATTTTTATCCAATATGGAACATTTCCAACACAAATCTTGTACTACACCATAAATTAGCGCTAATCAATTTCTAAAAAAGTGAAATTATATCTACATATTATCTGATATCAATGCTAAGAAATTTGATGATCCAGTATCAAGAAAATAAAACAGAAAACAACATAAGTATCTAAAGATTAAACATGTTTGTAAACAACCAATAGATCACAGAGAATAACACACACACACACACCCATACACACACACACACACATACACACAAAGACAATGACCTTGACACATATGAAAATAAGGAAACAACGTAACTAAATGGAGGACATAGCAAAAGCAGTTATAAAAGAAAAATTTATACCTATACAGAATTACATCAAAAGAAGAAAATATGAACAAGAAATTATTTATTCTTGAAACAATCCCCCACAAAAGAAACAAAAAACACACGAAGAAAAAAATATAACAAAGATCAGAGCACAAAAGAATAAAATTGAAATAGAAAAACAGGCTAATAAAATTAAGTACTGATTCTTTCAAAAAAACATAAAATCTTCCAGTTTCTTGTCAGAATCATCAAGCAGGAAAAATAAATTAGCAAAAATTCATGAAATAAGGGTTAATCAACAACACAGACAAGAATCGTTAAAGAATGCTACGAGCAATTACCTGCAGTTTCATCCAATCCAGCACACACAGAAGAAATGGCAGGGACTGGAAGGTTCCCAAGTGGGATCCCAGATGTGATCTTAGCTCAGCTGGCCTGCCCTTGGCTGCCAAAAGTGACCTGAGGCTGAACACTTCTAAGCACATATGTTAAAAAGGAGGTTGGAGTCACTGCCTATAGTGAATGAAACAACTTCCTTATAAACTTTCCGAAGCCAAAGTCAAACAAAGTCTGAGACAATGGGAAACCATTCTGCTCTCTCAACTGTCTTTAATCAAAAAAGCTAGACAAGGGCTTGGCTCAGAGATGTGGGTGCCTGGTCACCAGAATTCTAAAGTCTGTGTTGTTCTGTCATCAAAGAAGTGAAACACTTCTTCAACATTCTATCTTATAGGCTTTTGCCTTTCATCACACTGGCCTGTAAACCCCCCTAGGATTTCAGCTGCTCACCTATGACACCTCCTTAAAAATCACACCCCTCCACACAACTTCTTGGTCATGCAAGCAGGGACCCAGCTTTCAGGCGAGGCAGTGGCTTTTAGACCTGTGATTTCTGATTGGTTTAGTTTCCTGCATAATCCATGAGCCCTCCCAAATAATGATAACTGCAAAGTAAAGAGCACACAAGGAACTAACTTTTCCAGGCATTGTCAAGCTCATATAACAGAAAAGGCATACCACCTGTTGGCCATTGTTACATGGGTTTGATGCAAAAACTCTGAGATGGCAAAACAATAACAATTAGGCCTGGATTCAACAGTGTGATCCTGAGAGAGTCATACTGCCTTGAACCACATTTCTAGGTCCTCCCTTTAATGGGTTTGAAGTTAAGTAGACAAGATATTCCTGCTTATTTCATATAACCTTCTATGTTATCCTGTTATATTTAGCATTGGACCTTGTGCTTCATGTGGGCCTTCATGGTGGGCAGCCTCTTCAGTGCCTCCCAGTAGACCCTACCTCCTGATATAAGCACATCTTTGTGTCACCACTAAGTGGGTACCAACCAGTTCCTGCAACATGAAATACAGCCATGATGATGTGAAGTCACATACAAGTTACATTTGAAGATAAATGCCACATTACTATTACTTACCTTTTTAAATTTTAATTTTTTCCACTTTTGCTTCAATCTCTTGTGTTCTCTCTTTTTGTCTCTCTCCCTCTAGCTCCCTGTGTCCTTCTCCTTGTTGACAGTTATATTGGGGTGGAGGGATCAGAAGCATTTGAGGGGCGTGGTAAAGGACAGGATGCTAGTGAATATTCTTTGATTCAGAAGACAGCTATGTAGAACAAGTACACTTTGACCTAGAATGTCGGTAGTTATTATACTTGATAAGCACCAATGCAGATGCATACTAAGTATGTGCCAAGAAGATCAATATATGTATAAATGGTATAGGTTCCAAGGAAGTGTAGATGCCTTGGATGACAATTACATGGTTATCTAAAAGATGAAGAAAGTGTTTTTGATAAGATTCAATATCCATTTATGATGAAAACCTATTTTAAAATAACCTTCCCTCAGCTTCATAAACACTGGATTTATCAAGTCCACAGGTAGCATCATGGTAAAAATGAAAGTTTTTTTGTTTGTTTGTTTGTTTAAGGTCAGGAATAAGTAGTAATGTCCGTAATCTCAAATAAATAAAATGTAATACTAAAAAATGGCCACAGAAATTACAAGGTAAAAATAAAAGGTCTTTATATAAAGAAACATGTAAAATTGACATTTTGTAGATGACATCAGACTAATTGGGGAAAAAAAAAAAAAGAGAATGCAAGCCCTGGCTGGCGGCACAGTGGATAAGGTGCCGACCTGCGAACCCAAAGGTTGATGATTCGATTCCCCAGCCAGGGCACATAACCAGGTTGCAAGCCAGGTCTCCAGCCAGGTCTGTAGCTGGAGGCAGGTGAAAGGCAACCATACATTGATGTCTGTATCCCTCACTGCCTCTCTCCTTCCCCCTTTCTCTGAAAATAATAAATAAAATCTTAAAAAAAAGAAAAAGAGAATGCAACAAAATTTGAGAGCATTGATAAGAGAATTAAGTAAAACAGCAAACTATAAAACTGATAGGCATAAATCCATCACATTCTCTTAAACATTAATTTAAAAAGAAACTAAAGAAAGTACTTAAGACTAAATGAATCTAAAATTAGAAATACTAGTGCTAACAAAATTATTTAAGCAACTAAAAGGTACACAAAGGAATGTAGAAAGATAATTTGTGAATATAAATTGAAAAAACTTAAAGTGAAAAAATGACCACACTGCACAAAACAATTTACTGGTTCAATGTAATTTCTATAAAAATACACATTTTATTCTTCTCAGAGCCCCAATTCTCATATTTATATCAAAGCTCAAAAGACCCAATGTAGCCAAAACAATCTTGAAAGCAAAGAACAAAGTTGAAGGTATGACAATCTTTGATCTTAAACTACACCACGATAAAAAATAATAATAACCAAAACATAAAGGTATTGGCACAAAAACAAACACAAACATTAATAGAAATAAATGAAGCACCAGAAATAAAGCCTCACTTTTCTTGACAAGCAATGTTTGGCCAAAAAACATGAAAATGTAGGCTGGAGTAATGACAGTATCTTCAATAAGTGGCCTTGGGAGTATAGAACAGATACATGCTAAAAATAAAACTGGACCACTCGAATTCACAATAGGTAAGAATGCACTGAAACTGATGCTAGCCACACCCACCTTTCCTTGCCTTCCAACTAATTCCAGTTTCTTTCACATCTCACTTCCTCCAACGGACACCAGCCCCACCACCATCTTTCTGCCTACACACTGATGCCAGCCTTGCTCATGTCTCTTTGCCTTCCAACCAGTGCCAAACTGGACATTATCAGTCTTTAGAAGTTTTATTCACTTACCTAATTTCTTTCAATTGCTCAGAATCTACTATCAACAGTGTTCAAGAACACCAGTAATGGACCTGTTCCCTATGCTGGCTGAAAACAGACCTTGGTCAGATGAGACTAAAATACGATGGACAAAAGTGATTTCAGTTGGAATACAATACTTTGTTAAGCCTGACATCCTTTGGAAAACAGGAAATACTTGCAGGAGTGGAGTCAGTTTGAAGGCAGGGAGTTATGGGTGAAGCTAGAGTAGCTTGTAACCTGGGGAGAATTGAGCAGGGCTAGAGTCAGTTGCATTCAGAGAGAGATAGGTGGGTTTAAAATTACCTGTGAGGTAAGGAATGGTGAGGTGCTGATTTGAATTGAAGGGCAGTGAGATGTGGGTGGAACTGAAATCTGCTGGCAGAAAAGGAGAATGTGGCAGGTCTGGGGTCTTTTGAAAATATGGAAGAGGTGGGTGGAGCTGGCACTTGTTTAGGTTTATTTCTGTATATGATTAAAATCTGCAGTATGTATTTTCACCTTCTTGGTCATAGTTGTGCATGTAAATGAGGGCTTTACCCTGGGCTCCCTATTCTGTTCCATCGATTTATGTGTCTGTTTTGTGCTAATACCTTTCTGTTTTAATTAGTGTAGCTTTATAGTATACAGTGGATTGAGACCATGGATTGTGATATTACCAGCCTTGTTTGTTTTTTTCTTTCCTCTAAATATATTTGACTATTTCAAAATTTCTATAATTGTATACAAATTTTAATCTTTTAACCTTTGAAAAGAATGCCATTAGTAGATTGAAATGGTTTCAACTGAACAAATTATTTGCCTGGGGGAAATATTTAATTTTAACAATTTAATGTTTTCAATATATGGGAATGATTTATTTTTCTATTTTTGTGTTCTTTTCAACTTCTTTTTTCAATGGGTTATAATTTTGAGAGCACAGGTCTTTTACCATTTTAATTATGTTAATTCAAAGGCATTATATCTTCTCCACAAAACTGTAAATGATATTACTTTATTTATTATTTTTTACATAGGGTTTTAGTTTCTTTTTATTTTTTAAAGGTTTTAATCGTTATATTCAGAGAGAAGGGAAGAGAGAGAGGAAGAAAGGGAGAGAAGCACCAATATATGATTGTCTTCCACCTGCCTCCATCTAAGGACCTGGCTGGAGACTTGGCTTGCAACCTGGTTAGTTACGTACCCTGACTAGGGACTTGAACCAGTGACCTTTGGGTTCCCAGGTAGATACCAATCCACTGAGCCACACTACCCAGAACAGGAAATCACTTTCTTTATTTCTTATTTTATTATTAATGTTTAGCAAGATGACAAATTTCTGTACATTCAATTTCTATTTTGTTTCTTATGAACTATTTGTTACTTATATTAATTTTGCTGGTTTCTTTAAGAATTTCTATACAGAGCATTATGTCATCTGCAAAAAGAGAAATATATATATTTTTTAATTTGATGCATTTTATTACTTTTCCTCCCCTGATGGCTATTTCTACATATTCCATTATTATTTTGAATAAAAATAAAATGAGTGGACATTCTTGGTTTAAAAAATAAAAGCTTTAATGTTTCACATTGAGTTTCATAGCTGTGATACTATCATGTATAGTCTTTACCAAACTGAAATAAATAATTTCTATAAACCATTTTTGAGATTTTTAAATAAAGATTGTATTCATTTATAAGGAAAAATGTGGAGAATGAAAGAAAAAGAACCATGGATGGGCAAAAGAAACATCACATTGACTGGCTACCTATCCCACACCCCCAAACCAGGATATGGCCCTCAGTCCAGATATGTCCTCTGACCAGATTTGAATAGGCAGCCCCAGGGTTTACAGGCCCAAACACAGGCCACTGAACCATTCCAGCTAGGGCTTGAGAAACACACCCCACCCCCACATTTTTTGTTTTATTAGTACTGCATATTGAAATTGTTGGATGATTTTCCTATATTTCTTGAAAAATTGTGCACTTTTAATTTTGCATTTGTTGATGTGATGACTCACATCAATTGTTTCCTAGATGTTGAGCCATTTCTGCATCATTAGTATAATTCCCACTTGAACAGGGTGGGGAGTTATTTTCACACAGTGGTAACTTGGTTTGCTACTATTTTATTCAGCATTTTGACATGTATGTACATTAAGAATACAGACTTTAACTTTCTTTGTAGTGTTTTTATCTACCTTTGGTATCAAAGTAATGCTAGCCTTGTACAAAAAAAAAAAAAAAAAAAAAAGTAGAAGAGTACTTCTTCAATTTAAGATGAGTTGAAAAGGATTTGTACTATGAATTTTTAGTATATTT
Organism: Noctilio leporinus; assembly: GCA_004026585.1. NCBI lineage: Eukaryota > Metazoa > Chordata > Mammalia > Chiroptera > Noctilionidae > Noctilio > Noctilio leporinus. The sequence continues at coordinate 29,789 of PVIW01009916.1, forward strand.
GTCGAAATCCCCTGTAAAGCCACCTGGTCCTGGGCTTTTTCTTTTCTTTTCTTTTCCTTTCTTTTTTTTTTTTTTTCCAGGGTGTTTTTCTTACGGCTACAATTCAATTGCTAGTAATTGCTCAGTTCAGATTATGTAATACATCCTCATGTAGCCTTCAAAATGTAACCTTCTAACATTTTATCTAATTTACTAAGCAGTCAAAGTAGTAATATATAATGTTCATGGGGTTCTTCAATGATTCCTTGTGTTTTGTTTTGTTTTATTTTGTTTTTGTTTTGTGGTGTAAATTCTGTTTTCTCTTTATCTCTGATTTTATTTATCTGTGTTTTCTCTCTTTACTGTAGAAGTCTTACTGCTCGCTTTTCAAAATTATCTTTTGAAAGAACCAGACATTAGTTTTATTAATATTATCTCCTGTTTTCCTACTTCATTTATTATGGCACTAATCCCTGTTTTATTGCAACTTTTTGTTTCACTACTTCTTTTTCTAGTGTATGTAGACATAAATTCAAATGGTTTCATTTGAATTTCAAGTTTGCTCTTTTAACAGCTTTTGGTAAACCCAGGTTTTCTAAGACTGTGTTTGCATTTTATTTTTCTCAATGTAGTTGACTTTCTTTTGGTTTTCCTTTAGATCTATAGGGCTCTTAGTAGCATGGTGTTTAATCTCCCAATACTTGTGTTTGTTCATGTTTTTGTCTTCAAGGGCTGATTTCTAGTTTTCTGCAAGTGTGGTAGAAAACATGGTTTATATTATTTGACACTGTTTGAATTTATTGAGGATTGTTATTTGACCTAGTACAAGGTCTATGTGGAAAGTGTCCATATAAAATAGAGAAAACGTGTGTAACCTGCAATTTTTGTATGCAATGCTCAAAATACATCTATCAAGTAAAAGCAATCTCATTTTGTAGTTAAATAATTTATCATTTCTTAATTTCCTAAATCACAGTAGTTTAAAATACCACCACCTTTTTGAGAACCAAACTGTGGATCAGAGAGATGAGGGGTTAACCCCAAGACACAATCTAGAAATGGGCAGAGTTGTGACATGGGTTTTGCCAGTGTTCCACTTGGTGAAACACTGATCTTGGATAGTTGGGTGCTGTTGAAGGTCAGAAAGGTAAGGAGGTAAGTAGTCATGTAAACAATGTTTTTTCCATGTGAGGTTTGGTACCATGGATACTATGGGCACTTCTGCATTATGCACTCTGGAGGGACCTCAAGTGCAAGTCTTGTCCAAGGATGTACTGATATCACCTTCACAATAAGTGATACAAAAAGGGACATAGTGTAAGCTACACAGCAATGAACAATCAGAAATAACCATGTGGAAATCAATCAGGAAAAGCTAACCCTTATGTGGTGTGTTTCGAGGGCTAGGTGTGCATAAGATGAAAAATTATCTAAGTTACAAATATACAATTTGAGTTTAGTGTTGGAGAAAAATTATCAATTATTCATTTCCAGGCATTTATTTAGCTGAGGAGCAACTGACCTTTCTTTCTGAGTAATCTGCATATAGAGCATTCTCTCAGTCAGTTTGGAACCAACAGTATGATTAGAGAAATAAAAGAAGCAAGGCTTAGAGTTTATAGAAGAAAGAGAGAGAGAGAGAGAGAGAGAGAGAGAGAGAGAGAGAGAGAAGGAGTCTCAATACTTCAAATATTTTCTCAAGGATGTGCAGGCCAGAACTGAAAATCCCCTAGACTCTGGATGATCCACTTTTGTTTAAGCTCTGAGGCTTGATCTACCTCTGACATGGAAGGAAAATGTTGGGAAAAATATATTTCCTTCCTAATTTGAAGACACTGCATGGGAGCAAGACACATTATGAGAACCCTCTTGATTTCAAATAGATATTGATTGTTTATAATTTTACTTTAATTTAAATTTTTGTACTTTCATTATGGAGGTTCCAAATTTATTTTTTTTAATATTTTATTTCATTATTTTTAGAAAGAGGGGAAGGGAGAGAGGCAGAGAGGGAGAGAGACATCAATGTATGGTTGCTTTTCACCTGCCTCCAGCCACAGACCTGACTGGAGACCTGGTTTGCAACCTGGTTATATGCCCTGGCTGGGGAATCGAACCTGTGACCTTTGGGTTCGCAGGCCGGCGCCTTATCTACCTAATTTGTATTTTGTCAATGATTTACTACATTAACTGCTGGGTAGGTTTCAGGGCCAAAACACATGGAATGTGACTTTTATTAAAGCAGGTTTTTGTTTGCATTTCTCTGTTGATTAATGACATTGAGCTCCTTTTCAGGTGTCAACCATGTGTGTCCTCTTTGGAGAAGTGTCCATTCATTTTGTGTATTGCCTAAAAATCAGAGTGCTTCTTCTTCTGGTGTTCAGTTTTATATGTTCTTTGTGCATTTAGGATATCAAACCTTTACTATATGTATTGGCAAATTAATGTTCATTTTCCCACCACCACGATGTGATCATGTCCAATTTACACAGTCATGTCATTAACACCAAGTCCCTGGGGCAGAGGGGATAAAGTGTGAGGGAGGGTAAAGCTGGCTGGGCTCCTCTCCTCCCCCAGAGTCATCCTATTTCTCTGAGAGGCTCTAATAAGTTATTTCTCATCAAAGCCCCTGGTGATCTCTTACGTATCTCATTTCCCATATCTTTGCTGGGTTCTCTGCTCAGACAGGGTGAGAATATGGGCACACACCTGCCATCTGCTTGTAACTTGTTCTGCACCTGCATGCCATGCAGGAAAGTGATCCCAGGTACAGAACATATGAGGTTGGGGAACACAGCATAGTGGTGGGCAAAAGTTAAGCAGAACACCCCCAAATGGTATCCTAGAACCTTATCCTTCTTTATACTGAAAGCCACATTGACAATGTCCTTATAACCTCTGTCCACTCTGTCATGTTCCTTTAGAGGCCATGTGGTGTAGGAGGAAGCAGGTGGGAGCTGGTTATCCTTTGTTGTCCCTGGGGGAGACTCACCTCATTTAGGGTTTACAGTCCCCAGTCATAAACATTGTTCTAGGTTCTCTGGGAATCAGAAAAACAGCTGGTGTCTCCCAGAAGGATTGCACAGACTTTAGAGAGCACTTTCAGATACCTGAAGCCTGGCAGGTCCCTTGATCTGGCCTACAACACCAACCAGCCTAAGATTTTCCAAGTTCCAGCTCACTTTCAAGGTCACAATGTGCCAGCGAGGAGCTAGAAGGTGGACACAATACCACCCACCTGGTGCTGACAGCCAGGATCCCAGCTGTGCCCGGGACTAGCTCTGTCCTTCTGGTGGGAGGTGAGATGCCCCCAGCCCCCTGTGCTCCAGATCCATCTCACTGAGGTTCACGCCCATTTTTGGTGCCATCTGGTGCTTTTTTAATGTTCCTTTTTTCAGGAGCAGGGAAGGAGGCAATGTGGCCACCTTGTACACCAGAGACTTCTGTTTCACTGGTGAGGTCAGGCAGGTGGTACCAGGGCATCAGATCTTGGCCTGTTCCCTGGAAATTAAACCTGCAGGTCTCTAGAGGGAGCTGCTGCTGCAGGTTGTGGAGTTTCCTGGACCAGATTGCTGGTGATACCCTTCTGCCCAGGGAATGGGTCCACTAATGGAAAAGGGCCACCACAGGGAATGGAGAGGCGGGTAGCTGTTGCCTGTCAGGGGTGACAACTGATGACAATGTTTTGGGGTGGCTGTGTAGGATGCCAGGGACCAGCTCATGATTATTCCTAGGTTCGGGGTTCCCACTGTTGTCAGCATATCTGAAAAATTTCCTAACTGCTTGTCATGAGATGTGAATAGATAGGCCCCCTCTAACTGAGCAGGTGTCCGCTGCCATCTACCTGGCCGGGATGCTTGTTGTGCCTTTCACATCTTCTGCTTCTTCCTCTTCCCATATTCATCCCAGTCTTGTGCTTGCCAACAGTTGGCTATGGCAGCACCAAGAGGGGTACTGAGGTTGCCTGAAGGACAGGTGCCTGGGACATTAAGGTTGACCAGTTGGCTGCATTGTGATTTTGCTTTGTGTGCATGGCATCCAAGTTTAATAGATGACCTGTTAGCACCATACTAGCAAATTGGTTCTTTGTATGTTGGTAGGTGAAGCCATAGGAAACAACACAGCCTGGAATTGGTATGAAAGTACACACATAGTGCTAGCTTTAGCAACACATATACTAAAATTGGAAGATTATCATGGACCTTGAGCAAGGATGACACCCAAATTCTTGAAACATTCCATATTTTTAAAATAGATACACATAGACTAATGGCCCAAAACAGAGAGCCCAGAAAGAAACCCATACCTTTATACTCAATTCATATTCAAAAGATGAAGCAAGCACATACAATGGGAGAGAGATAGTTTATTCAAAAATAATATTCAGAAAACTGGACAGATACATGCAGAAAAATGAAACTAGACCACCTTCTTATACTATAGACAAGAAGAACTTAGATCAAAATGGGCCAAAGACTAAATGTTAGACTGCAAACCATAATTACTCTAAGAGAAATCATAGGCAGCAAAATCTCAGACATTAGTCATAGAAATTTTATGTTGAAATAATTTCCACAAGGAAGGGAAACAAAAGGAAAAAAGTAAACAAATTGGACTATATCAAACTACACAGTTTAGGCTCAGCGAAGGAAACATCAACAAAATACAACAAACCACAGAATGTGGTTTCCTATTCACTGGTACATCTTATAAGTGGTTAATACCCAAAACTTAAGAAACTCAACCACAAAACAATAAACACCCCAAGTTAAAAAAAAAAAAAAAAATGAGCAAAGGACCTGAATAGATATTTCTCCAGTGAGGGCCTACAGATGGCCAATAGACATACGCACAGATGCTCAGTCACTGATCATCAGAGAAAGCCAAATTAAAACCACAATGAGATACAATCTCACATATGTCAGAATGGCTGCCATTGATAACTCCACAAAAATCAAGTGCTGGTGAGGATGTGAAGAAAGGGGAAACTTTTTGCACTGTTGATGGGACTGCAGGTTGGTGCAGCCACTGTGGAAAGCAGTGTGGAGTACCACAAAAATATTGAAAATTGATTTGCCTTTTGTCCCAGCAATCCCACACATGGGTGTATATCTGAAGAAGCCCAAAATACGAATTTAAAAGAAGGTAAGCACCCAGATGTTCAATGCAGCATTATTTACAATCACCAAGATATGGAAGCTGCCCAAGTACCTGTCAATAGATGGGTGGATGAAACAAGTATGGGGCATTTACACAATGAAATTCTACATGGCAGTAAAAAGGAAGGTAATTTTACTCTTTGCAACAATGTGGATGGGCATGGAGAACATTATGCCAAGTGAAAAGCCAGTCAGAGAAAGACAAATACAATATGATTTCATCTATATGTGGAATCTATTGAACAAGCTGAACTAACAAGCACAACAGAGACAGACTCACAGATGGAGAGCACATAACAGCTGGTGGAGGGAGTGATGGGCTGAAGGGATTGAGCAAAAAGGAAAATAGTCACATGGGTATGGATAACACTGTGGTGATCGCTTGAGTAAGGGTTATTGTAGGAATAGCTCGTAATGGAAAAGTATATGAAAGAATAAATTAAAAGGAGAAATTAAAAAAGAAAAATACTAATGAAAGCAGATGCTGATTCTATCAAAAATACACATAAGTTTGCATGGCCCTAGTAGGGCTCATCAAGCATGAAAATAAAAAAGAACACCAATAAAAGTAAAAAAAAAAAAAAAAAAAAAAAAAAAAAAAAAAAAAAAAAAAAAAAAAAAAAAAAAAAAAAAAAAAATCTCAACACAAAAGAATCATTAGAGAATACTGTGAACTATTCTATACCAACAAATTTGAAATCTAAAAAATTAATTAATTTTAAAAACACAGACCCTCTCAAGGCTACAAAAGGAAGAAACAGCATCTGTGTAGAGCATTTACTGACAATGAAGTGGAAATAGTAATCATAACTCCTATCAAAATACATTTCAAGACGGCATGGTTTTCAGGTGAATTCAAACAGGTATTTTTAAAATAAGTAATACGCAGTCTTTAGAAACCATTCAAAAAACAGAACAACACTTACAAATTCATGTTATGATACATTAACCTGATAACAATATCAGACAAAGACACAAAAACAACATTTTCAGGTCAATATTCCTAACAAACATACATGTCAACATCTTCCACAAAACACTATCAAATTAAATTCCACAGGAGATTATACACCACTGTGAACAAGAAGTTATACCCAAAACACAGCTGTGTTATCACACCCATTAAACATGAATAAGCTCCATCAATTGAACAAAATCAAGAACAACAATTATATGATTATCTAAAAGATGCAGAAAATGCATTTGACAAGATTCACTATCCATTCATGATGAAAAAACTCTCTATAAAGAGTTTATAGAATAAATTTTTCCTCTACTTGATAAAGCCTGTATATGTGCAGGCCACAGGTAACATCATGAACAATTGTGAAAAACAGAAAGCTTTTCCCTTATGACTAAAGAAACGACAAGAACAACAAAATTCACAAATATAATTCAACATATTACTGAAATGTCCAGCCTCAGCAATCAGAGAAGAAAAAATATAGATGCTCTTTTATATATATATATATATATATATATATATATATATATATATATATATGGTAAAAACTGGTTCTTTATGTAGATGACCTCAGCCTACATAGAAAAATAAATAAAGATTTCAAGAAAATTTAAGAGCATTGATAAGCAAATTCAGTAAAGGAGCCAAATACAAAACTAATACACACACAAAAAATGTCACATTCTTCTACACTATTACAAAAAATCCAAAGACCAATTTTCAACATTCAATTTGCAGTTGCATTAAAAATTAAATCATCAGGAATTAAAGTAATCTGAGACAGAAAGACCTGTATTAACAAAATGATAAAAACTTGAAGAAAAATACTATATAGTGAAGAAGAGAAATTTGTTCTTATAAATGGAAAAGAAATTAACTTGTAAAAATGAACACACTCCCCAATGCAGTTTACAGGTTCAATGCAATTTCTATCAAAGTACACATTTTGTTCTTCTTAGAACCAACCAAAGCAAATTCTAATATTTATATGGAAACTCAAAGGACCCCAGAGAGCCAAAGCAGTCTTGAAAGAGAAGAACGAACATCCTAAAGGCCTTACAAACATTGATTTCAGACCATACTAAAAATATAGTAATGCAACGACTACTACTACTACTACTACTACTACTACTACTACTACTACTACTAATCAGAACAATAAGGTTTTGGCACAACAGACACAGTTGTTAATGGAAATACAGGAAGAGTCCGGACATAAAGCCTCACTGATATGGCCAAAAATGGGAGTAATGACAGTCTCCTCAACAAGTGGTTCTGGAAATATAAAACAGACACAGGCTGATGCCTCCACAAAACATCCCCAAAGGACAGACAGTAACAGGAATGATAATCATTGCTATGATGACTGTATGATATGTGGTTACTTGTATTCTCTTTTTTATACAGAGATAAATGTATAATGTGATAACTTTGCATGGTGACAAACACTAAAAAGACACGGTGGGTGATTTCATTGTAAGTCATGTTAAGTGTCCAAACTCTGTAATGTGCATGTGAAAGTAACAGGCTGTTGCATACCAATTGGATTCAGAAAATATAAAATGTTAACCTTTGTTCCCTGTGACCTCCACCCTGCATAACACTTCTCCCTTCCTTGCCTTTCTGCGCTGGAAGGCATAACCTGTCAATGTGCAGGATACTTAGGTGAACACGTTAGCAAGAATGGGACAATGGTCTGCTGGTTGACTGGACACTGCACCCACAAATCCTTTAAGAACACCACCGGTCTACTGGTCAACCTCAGAGATGCTTCAAAATTCCCACAAGCAGCTAGAGACAAGATTGTCTTGTGGGGCCAATAACCCTGGATAGCAGGCTCCAGAGGCCAGAGTGGCCTGCCGCTGACTGCTGGTGGCCTCTGGCGCCTATGAGAGGAGGAAGGAGCTAAGGAGGTGGCATATAGAACAGGAACCATGAGTAGCCTGCCTCACCCACAGGATGTCTCACTGTGCTCACGAAGGATTTCTCAGGACTTCGGAGAAAACGGTAGAGAAAAATCAAGTCCAGAAAGGGGTTGGGGGGAGGCGGGAGGCAGAGGCAGAGGCAAGAAAAGGGAGCAGCTTAGACAAGAACCTAGTATAAAGGAACCATGGACATGGACAACAGGGGGGATTGACTTTGGGGGGAATGGGTGGGTGGGGATGGGGACAGAGGGGAGCAAAAAGGGGATGGATGTAATACAACAACAATAAAATTAAAAAAAAAAAAAAAAATCAAGTCCAACAGCCGGTTCCGGAGTGCACTCAAACCAACCTAACTCACCCTCCCTGAGCCTGCGCACGCAGTAAGCGCCGGGCCCACCTCCGCAACAGGGAAAGGTAGGTCTCCCGTCACTAAAACCCAGCGGACTAGCGTCCTGCTAAGTAAGACGCAAACACCTGCACCTGCAGAGTACCGCCCTTCTCACATCCATGGATCAAGGCAATTTTAGCTAAGGCGAAGACTATGAGTGGAAACCAGGAGCGACCACCTCCCGGTGGTCGACTCACTCTACAACAACCCTGTATACCTTCGGTTGGCACCTGTAGAGCGGACTCGAGCCAGAAACGTTTTCTTCTCGCGAGGCTCCCAAATTGATCGTTAGATCAATCCTCATGGGGGTGGGGGCAGCTCCGGGAGTGCTGGTCCACCCGTCCAGGCAGTCCCAGAACCTGCGGCAGCCACTCCATGTCCCGCAGGACCGATCTCGAGAAAAACTGAGCTGAGCCCTGACGCCCCAGCAGGACAGATGGGACTCAGCCAGCAACGCAGGCCCCTAGAAGTCTCCTTGCTTGCACCTCAGCCACATCGCCACACTCGCTGTTTCAAGAAGGAGAAGGAGAAGGAGGAAGGAGGAAGGAGGAAGGAGGAAGGAGGAAGGTATAAAAGTGGCCCCCAGGTGGCAAAGAACAACCTGGCTGAACCACAGTGGGGCGGATCCAGACCTTGGGGCAACAATGGGTCCCCGCAGCTCGCGAGGCAGACAGATTTCGTCCAGACACAACTGGCACCCCAGCGTTCATGTCGAGCTCCCCTCCGTCTTCTTGCCACCTGTGGCGGAAAGAGGAGGACTTGGAAAATCGTTGGTTCTTTGAAAGCAGCAGCTGAATCAGGCGTCAGGGACTAGAGAGATTCCCCCTAGAGTCTCTCGTGATTGACCAAGCTTCCCAGGGGATACCAGCCTGAATAGGGCTCCAGGGAGGACCTGGGAACATTTTTGTGGCAGAGGGCTGTAAAGTCTAAAGGAGATGAGTATTCACAGGACAACAGACGAATCTCTTTATTTTTATTTTTTTACCTTTCAGAAATATTGAATTCATTTGAGCCATGTGGATTAATAAACCATACAAGTACAAAAATATAACAAATAAAACAAGTAAAACATTCAGCATTGAGCTCCTAAAAACAAAAACAGAATACCCATACAAGTTTTTGAGGTCCACAACTCAAGACCCATCCTCTGTATAGTGGTGCATCTAGCACTCACTGCACAAAGTAAAGTATAAGGTCTCTTTTCCTTCTCACTAACACCACTCTGTCTAATGTTTGTTTGTTTGTTTGTTTTTGATGTTATTGTTGTTGTTGATTTCTTCTACTTCACTATAAATCTATGATTTCCAGCACAGGAAGGTCTTTCCAAAGTTGTTTAAACAAAACCCAGATCCATACAGGCAATAAATGATAAACCTGACCACATAAAGTTTACATCTGTCTCTGCATTTTTCTCAACAAAGGCCAAAGACAAAAACTGAGGAGTTCTTCCTAGTCATTTCTCCTTTACTGATTTGTTTATGAATTTTGGCTTTCCCAGCAAACACAGTTTGTGGTAATATCAGTGATATTTAAATTGTCCTTTTCTTTAATATAGTGACTATTTTCATACAACTTTTGTCAGAAAATATATGCTTGATAAGATTTCAAATCTTGCTAACTTAACTGAGGTTTCTTTGTGGCCAAGAACATAATCTGTCTTGGAAAACTGTCCCATGTGTATTAGAAATAAATGTGCAAACTACAGCCTTTGGATGAAATGTACTTTTAATTTCTATGAAGACAAACTGGTGTAATGTGGCGGTTAAGACCATTATGACAATAACATAATAATTTGTTTTAAAACATTTAAAAACAAAAATATTTATTTCATCATTCCATACCACATTTAAATCTCAAAAGACCTTTGATATAAATGTTTTTCTTTTCAAAGATTTTATTTATTAGTTTTAGTGAGAGGGGAAGGAAGAGCTGCAGAGAGGGAGAGAAACAACAATGTATGGTTTATTTTCACCTGATTCCAGCTAAGGGCCTGGCTGGAGACCTGGCTTGCAGCCTGGTTAAGTGCCCCAGGCTGGGGAATCAAACCAGCAACCTTTGGGTTTGCAGGCCTGCACCTTATCCACTATGCTACAGGTCAGGGAGATATAAATGCTTTTAAAAATCACATTACAAGTGATGAAAAGCCAAAAGGCAAGTTCAGTTCTTCAAAGTTACATCACTTATAGGTGGACATCTCAATTTTCTCACTTGAAACTTTCTGCCACATTATCCCTTACTATATGTAAAACTTTAGCAAGAGAAAATCAACTCACAGCTATCAACAAATGTATCTACAAAACAAAAATCAGCTAAGCAAACAATCAGAACAAGAACACAACCATGGATAGGGAGGTCTTTTGGAGGGTTATAAGCTGGAAGGGGAAATGGGGAAAATAGAGGAAAGAAATCAAAGGGTTAAGAAGCATACGTGATGGGTACAAAAAATAGACAAGGGGTTATCTATTGGTATAGACATGGAGAAGACAAAGAACTTATATTCATAACCCATGGCCATAAACTAAGCGGGAGATTGCTGAAAGAAAGGAGGGTACTGGCAGAGGGAAGTGAAGGGGGAAAATTGAGACAATTCTAATAGCATAATCAATAAAATATACCTTAAGAAGACAGATTAAAACTATTCAAGCCCTGGCTGGTAGCACAGTGGTTAAGGCGCTGGCCTGCAAACCCAAAGGTTGCAGGTTCGATTCCCCAGCCAGGGCACATAACCAGGTTGCAAACCAGGTCTCCAGTCAGGTCTGTGGCTGGAGGCAGGTGAAACGCAACCATACATTGATGTCTCTTTCCCTCTCTGCCTCTCTCCCTTCCCCTCTTTCTAAAAAATAATGAAATAAAATCTTAAAAAAAAAAAAAAAAAACTATTCAAATTGGTATTTTTTTTGCATGATTCTTGTGGTCTTGAAAAATTCTTTATTATATTAAAGCTGGTTTCAGTTTGGTTGGGAAAAAAACTGTAGTAAGAAAGCTCAGAGAGTGCAGAAAAGGTGGGGAAATGAAGCACATTCTTCTCAGGTGTCTCCCACTGGGTTTGAAACAACTGTCTCTGTGGAGCTGAACTTCAAAGACTCTGGCCTCATGAACTTTGTTTGGTACCGGTTGATAATGAACAAATTGAGGGTGAAGGGCACAAGGACAGACCCTTTGCTGCAGGGAAAAATAAAAAAAGAAAAATTAAGTCATGCCATAAAATAGTCTTGGACAGAATTCAGAGTTCTCCTAGGATATCCTCACTCATAATCCAATGCTTTGGTTTCCAACACATGAGGCCCCTTCTTTCAGGTAAAAAATTGCTAATATTTTTAAATGTTCCCATTATGCACCATGATGATCAGTGTTGGGAAAATGTCTCCAGATGTATACAAGGCTCTAGAGACATATCTGTGACATATGGGAAAGAGAGAAAAGTGATGTCTCATTTGACATCATTTGACATTTCTTACTAAAACTGAAGCTCCGGTGTTATGTGCACCTTTTCCCCTGAGCTCTGCTGTGTCACAAAAGTGCCTGCAGGTGGCATAATGTAGTTGTATAAATTAACTCCATCCAAAATTGTACCAAATATCTAAGTTAGTGTGGGGCTTTCTGAGGCATCTAGATTCTTCATCTTGCTATACAAATGGAGAAAACCACAACCAGATAAATGGCACATATAAATTCTAAACAGGTTCCTTTCTGTATGTTTTTCCAAACTGTGAATGGCTGCAGAGCACCAAGGAACAAGGCAGACAACTTTTCATCAGAAAGTGGAAAATTATAAATATGAAGAACCCATGTAGCATAAGCAGTAGATGATGCAAATCAAAGCACCATGTATATACCCGCCATGGATGATATAATTAACCCCACTAAAAATGAAACCAATTTTATTTTCTAATACCCACTTTCAGAGAATCAAATTGATGTGCAGAGAGATGATGAATGTCCCCAAGTCAGGATCTGAGTCTCAGCAGGGTCACTTTGTGCCAAGGAGAAAGCCAGTGATCACCTAGTGACAAGCTGATCCAGGATATGTTGGGTGGTGTTAAATGTCAGCTATGTGTACAGGTAGTTTCTCATGTACATGGTTGTCGTACATTGGAAGGTTAGTGCCACAGATGCATGAGACAACTTCTTATTATGCCCCATAGGGGATCCTCTGGTGCAAGTTTCTACTACAGTTAAGCTGCTGTCACCTTCACACTAAGTGATCCCGTAAGAGACATCCTGTACGCACCACCAAAAGGATCAAGGTGTAAACATCACCAGAAACTCTCAGTTCTTCAGGGACATGGTGAAGGAAAAGGAGTTTCTAAGATAAAACATATTCTGAGTTATACCTGTACAATCTATTTTAATGGCTTGAAAAAATGGTACAATTCTTTCCTTGAAGGCATTGTGCTAGGTGAGGAATAGTACACCTTCCTGTAGGAATAGTCTGTTTTAAGAGCACTATCCCAGTGAGTCTGCAAGAAACAACCTGATTATAGAGATGAGAACACAGAAGCTTATGGATATGAATGGCTGCTCAAGCTCCTTCAGGTTGGAATGGACAAACATACCTCTCCACACTCCCTCTATGCAACTGAGGCTTTATCTGCCCCTGGCATGGAGGGAAATGATTGGGAAAAATCCCTTTCCAGTTTGGAGACAGTGTGCTAATGAAAGACACACTGTAACTCTTATATTTTCAAATAAGGTCATGGATTATTCTTCCTTTTACATTAAATCAAGTTTTCATAACCTTATCGTGAACATTTTAGTTTTAACAAACAGCCTATTACATGATCATTTTAGTTAGAGAGATGGCACAGGGAATTAGTTTGAGGGAATCACTCTGAAATAGACAAATTCATGTGGCATATAAACAATTGACAAGTTGCTCTGACCATCATTTCACTATTTATGATACACCTGCTACATGCAGGCATGTTCTGAGACAACTAGCAACACTCACTGAAGGGTGCAGAAACACTCTGCTCACTTCAATGTTAGGAACAGCCAAACAGTCTTAGAAGTTATTATTTGAGATCTACTTTTTATTTATTTATTTAAAGATTTTATTTATTATTTCCAGAGAGAGAGGAAGGGAGAGAGGCAGAGAGGGAGAGAAACATCAATGTATGGTTGTCTTTCACCTGCCTCCGGCCACAGACCTGGCTGGAGACCTGGCTTGCAACCTGGTTATGTACCCTGGCTGGGGAATCGAACCTGCAACCTTTGGGTTCGCAGGCCGGCACCTTACCCACTGCACTACCAGCCAGGGCAAGATCTTCTTTTTAAAGATCAATTAAAGTATTTTCATCACCTTTGGATAATCTGGTGGCATTTTTCAAATGCTGTCTAGAAGGAAGGATCAGAGGACCTTGTAAAAAAGGGGGTGATCTTTGTGTCCAGAAGAAAGATCTCATTTTTCCAGACAACACAATTTGGATTTCAGAGCATTAGTGGTGGGTGAGGAAGGCCTGGCAGAACCCTGGATTTGCTCCAAGTCTGTCTTAAGCTGCAGTTTCCTCCACTCTTTCTCAGTGCAGGTGCTGGCCCTACTCTGCTATCACCATTAACTTTGCCATCACTATTTGGTGTCATAAAGAAGAAATGTGACCAGCTCCTATAACACCAAGTTCCTCAGAGTTGCTTGTACAAAAGCTGTGAAAATCCATGCTTATCTTGAGGTTTATCCAAACTCTCTTTGAGGGTTTTTTGTTTGTTTATATTTTTGTTTGCTTTTGATATATCTATAGAGGATATATAGCTATAAAAATGTATATATTTTCAGGTTTAATATTTTGGAACTGCCATAGATAAGTGGTCATGTTAATGTAGACAATTTGCCTTTGGGTTTTTTTCACCTAAAATAATGTGATTAAGAAGTCACCTCACTAAAATGAACTTTCAAAAATTAAATGTGGAATGAAATGTTTCAAGAGCAGTAGTTTTAATTTATAATACACTTAACTGCCACATTAAAACATTGTAACAATCTAAATATTTATATTTTATCAATGATTTACTATGTGAATTACTGTGTAAATTTCCCTGACCAAAATAAAAAAAAGGTATATATCACTTAAAATCACCTGGAATATGAATTTTAATACAACAGTTTCCCATTTGCATTTCTCTGTGACATTGAGAATCTTTTCATCTGTCTATTTACCCTGTTTGCCCCCTTTGGAGAAATGTCTACTCAGGTTCCTTGTCCATTTATTTTAAGTAGGATTGCCTATGTATTGGTGTTTAGTTGTCTACATGTTTTATAAATTTGGATATCAAACCCTTACCAGATGTATCTGTGAATTTCAATATTTTCCATTTTGCTAACACTGTGATGTGATCATGGGCCAATCTAGAGTAGCCTTGTTGACACCCAGGCATTAGGGGGTAGGGGATAAATCATGAGGGAGGGGAAAGCTGCCTGGCCTTCTTTCTTTGTTCAGAGAGAACCCATTTCTCTGAGTGACTTTAAATTATTCATCAATCAGAGCCTTCAGCAATATATTATACATCTACATTTCCCCATTCCTTTGCTAGAATGTCTGTCCACACTGGATGAGAAAAAATATTGGCAAAAAACCTGCCATCTGACCTATAACTTGTTCCACACCTGCAAGGTGTGATCCTGGAGACAGAACATGTGAGGTTGGGGATCAAAGTACAGTGGTGGAGTAGAGTTATACGAGAAGTCCCACCAAATGGGGCCCTAGTACCTTCTCCCTGCTCAATCCCCAAAGCTACTGTGACAATGCCCTCCTACACTCTCTTCACTTTGTCCTGTTTCATGAGAGGCAGTGTGGTGTAGGAAGAAGCAGGTGGGAATTGGTCACACCAGGTCTAGTAGGAATAGACCACAGGCCATATGCTTCATTTATACTACTGTTTATAAGCAAGTCAATTGCTTTAAAAATGTTGAAAATATTTGTACTTTATAAATGTATTGACTTTGACTAGAAACATAAAGACAGAGAGAGGGAGACAGAGAGATACATCAGTTTTATTGTTCCCTTTGTTTAGGCATTCATTGGTTGGTTTTTGTATGTGCCTTACACACTGTCCTTGGTTCAAACCTGAAACCTTAGTGTGTGGAGATGATGCAGTAACCAATTGAGCCACCTAGGCAGGCTGGACTGACTGATTTTAAAGTTTCATGGAATACATCATCATTTACATTGCACTCATTTCAAACACATGGAATCCCCTCATTTCCCTGATTGCTGCTGCTGTTGAGGTCAGGGATGTTGAAATCCACAACTAACTGACAATGCACCCATGTTCCCAGCATCCACCCACTTGTCTTTGTGTTTTGCAGTGATATATGCAGAGACAGATTCCTCATAAACTTCTTTGTGGCTTGGTTTATTGTTTATTACCTGCATGGCTTCCTGGTTTTGTTTTTATGCCTTGGAAAGGTCTTCTACCTGTGCTGGAAAGCATAGCTTTAGGGTAGTTGGGGAAACAAAAAACAACAAAGAAAATATGGAGTGAAAACCTAATACTTTGTGCAGATAGCGCTAGGTTCCCTAGACAAATGTTTTGTTGTTGTCGTTGTTTTGTTTTGTTTTCCAGCTATACACATAAAATAATACCTCTTTCTTTCTTTACATTTTTAGGAGTTCATTACGAGGATGTTTTCTTAGTTCACTTTTAATTCTGTATGGTGTTAATAACTAATGTGACACCAATATATCCAATATAGTTAATATTTGAAAAAGGGAAGAGTAAAAGAAAATGATAAAATGATTTACTCATTGCTGTCCTGTTAATACTCGCTTCTCCTCTTTTAGGTTTTACAACTTCAGCCACAAAAGTTATCCTAGGTCCTCCCTGGAGCCCAGGAATTGCTGGTGTCTCACTGGGAAGTTGGGACTTGGGGGAACTTTTTCCAAATCCCTGAGCCAGGCAGGCTCGCTGATGCGGCTGCTTCTACCGCTAGAGAAGCTAAGATTTCCCAAGTCGCCCTTCAGTCGTCATTGTCAAAACGTGCCGGCCAGGGGCTCTGAGGCTTACCCAGCGCCCGCCTGGGCAGAGGCACCCAGCCGCAGGTGTTACGCAAAAGGATCAGGGAGCTGGGAGGGAGGCGGGTCCCCTTACCGGCAATCCAGAACTGCCTCCCTAGCATTCGCGCAGGTAAGTCAGTCGCCATCTGGTGGCTCCTTGCTTCGGGAGCAGAGAGGGTGACAAGGTGGCCGGGATGCGGGCCGGTAACTCCCAGGGGCCGGCGTTGCTGGCGGGATTCTGTCGGCGGTCCTGGGGCATCTGCGCTCAGCCTTTTCCTGGAAGATTGGACCAGCAGGACTCTGGAGGGAGCGGCTGCCGCAGGTGTAAGCGAGGCCTGGATGGGTTGACCAGCACTCGCTAGTGCTGCGCTCTGCTGGCGGGGACGTCTCCACCACCGGTTAGGTCGCAGCGGGGAAAGGAGAGGCTGTTGCCTCGCGCCCGCTGCAGAGGTACGGGTAGACCTGTGCACGGGGTCCCTGGATAGGACATTGCGGACGCACCCGTGGTCGGTCCCACATTACCTTCCTTGGCGGCGCCTAGCGAAATTTTCATCTGGATGCGGAGATGTGAAGACAGACTCCCTCTGCCCGTGCTGGTGACCGCCGGCGGTCCACCTAGCCCCGACGTGAATCCTAGATTTCATTGACGGGAGGCGGCTTTCATGCAGTCTTGTCCCAGAAGTGGGAACCTGGCACTGGCTGTGGCAAGAGGCCTGGGAAGGGAGAGGTAGGTTGTTCACTGACACCCCTGGGACCCCACAGTTTGACTGGGATTTTCTCCACCCTTTCCCCAGAAGTCCTCCTTGGACTTCAGGGAGCACAGTGAGCTGTCCTGTGAGTGAAGCAGGCTTCTCGCCTTTCCCGTCTTGAGTGAGGCCTCCTCCGCTCCTTCCTCTTCCCATGATCATTCCAGTGGACCCGCAGTCCGCCCAGGGCCCTGGACTCTCTGGCTCCTGTTACCCAGTGCCATTGGGGTCACAAGGGGGTGTGGGAGGTGAGTGTCTGGGTGTCTGAAAAACGTTTGCCCTGGTGCCAAGGTTGATCTTTGACTGGGATTGCAGTAGACTTCTGGCCACAGCACCCAGGTTCATCAGCTGCCAGGACTATCCCAGTCTTGTCAATTGGTCACCTCAAGAATTTGCACAGTAGTAAGGTGTGCCTTCACGAGATGGATAGGAAAGAATGCAGAGACATTCCTACGAAGTGGGGCCACAGGGGGGTAAATGTCAACACTTTATTTTTCTAACTTTCTTTGAAATAATACAATAAATACATTCCAAAACTAACCCTTGACCACCCATTTCCAAGATAAACAGGAATAAAATTAAATGGGTGCCAGACCAGCACAACTTCCCTAGAGTTCCAAATGACACCAATTCCACCCATGTGTTCTTTCCTTCCAACTTATTCCAGCTTCAACCACCTTCTATTGCCTTCAAACTGAGAGCAGCACCACACTCCAGTCCTGCCTCCCAAACAACACTATCCCTGCCCATCTACATCTGCCTTCACACTGACACCAGGCCCACACAGCCTTTGTGAGGATCCGCTGACTCCTGCCCAGAACACAGTTCTCTACCTTCCAAATTGTGACAGTCCCCTCAGCTGATCCTCAACTACAAACTAAGGACAGCTGTGATGTTTTCATCCCAGACCTGCTTTGCTGTCTTTAAAAGATTCTTCCTCACCTCCTTTTTCTTAAAAGTTCAGAACCTGACATCACCACTGTTCAAAATACCAGAGTTGGCTCCCCTTCACTCTATCTGAAGACTGAACATCCACAGGTGAGACAGCTTGAGAAGATGCCCAAGTGATACCCATCGGGCACACAGTTCTCTAAAACTGGGCCTAATTTTTTTGCATCTTCAGCTCTTCCCCACTCTCAATGTAGCTCCTCTCTCTGTTTATAGGCCCCAAGCCTTACTTCTGAAGCCTTCTGGCCTCCTTTGCCTCACATCTCCCAGGATATATTTCTTAGATACAAAATGA
>PVIW01009917.1:0-48160 GCA_004026585.1 Noctilio leporinus
CATGGATGGAACTGGAGAGTATTATGCTTAGTGAAATAAGCCAGTCAGTGAAGGACAAATATCATATGATCTCACCCATTACGGGACAATAATGAACAAAACTAACAACAAGCAAAACAGAACCAAGTATATGAATACAAGGAATAGGCCTTCAGTGGTCAGGGGAACGGGGGAGGGGGGAGGGAGAGGTAGAGGCAAAGAAGGGGGGCAGCTTAGACAAGAACCTAGTATAAAGGAACCATGGACATGGACAACAGGTGGGATTGACTTTGGGGGGAATGGGTGGGCGGGGAGGGGGACAGAGGGGAGCAAAAAGGGGATGGATGTAATACAACAACAATAAAATTTAAAAAAAGAAAAAGAAAAGAAAAACGTGAACTAGGCTGACTCAGGTAATCCTGTCACGAGAGGCATCACCTTAGTTACCTAGGCCATTTTGTCCAAGCAGCCCAGGCCACAGAAGTTGCCTTTCCTTCCCTGCCAGCTCACAAGGGAGAAAATGCTCTGCCTGCTGGGTCTTCAGGTTTCTCTGGTGGGCAAAGAGAAGGGCTTGATTGACTGCCCTCCACCCAGGGCCCTGAGACTTGGAACAGGTGACCAGCTTAGGCTATGACATCCCATGTATTTCAGCAGAAAGAGGAGTGTGGAACTTTTTAGGGAAGGAGTAATGGTCATTATCTCTCGACTCCTGTGCCCTGCAAGCTCTCAGTGGGGAAATGGCACCAATGTGGGGTGAAGGACTGTGGGGCTGAGCCGACAAGAAACTGTGGATTGGCTGTGGGCAGCTCATAATTTTTCTTAATTAGCCATGGCATCTTTCCCGTCATCAAAATAAATAACAGGTGTCCCCTAAGGACACCACATGAGAGGCACTATTTATTGCCATTCTGAGAGGAAACTGACAACATGATGGGTGACGTAGCAGAAATAATGAAGAAAAATGGTAGTGGGCAAGTATAGGCCCTACCAGAGGAGTCTTGCAATCAGTCCCCAAAGGGAAGGCCCCTGTCCAGCACTTGCTTTAGGAGAGTAGCACCTCTCAGGGTGATCCTTTTCTCTCAGCAATGTATTCTCTTCCATGAGCACCAAGCTGGTGCCATGTGGGACAGCAGCCCTCCCGTCCCATCATGGGTCACTGAGAATGTGGGTCAGGGTCCCTTAAATGCCCCTTTGAGTGTTACATCATTTTAGATATTTTAAGTTCAGACAACTCTAATCTGTCTATGTGGATTATCTCTGCCAAATGTGAGGTTGGAGGTCACTGCCACCTCACACCCTTCTGGGCATTCTCCTCCTCTAATTGGTGGTTGCTGGGTCCAGCTTAAAGACAAAGAAGTGGTTCTCTCCTAGCGAAAGATTATTTTAGAGGCACCTGTGCTCAGCATCTTGTGCCCTGCTGCTTCACCTGGAATTTCTCTCCATCACTTATCCCCTCTCCAACCATTATATTAAACTCTCTCAGTTTTTGAGTCCCTCAGGACTCAAAAATCCCCAAGTCTCTTCCATTGAAAACAGAACTTTAGGCTTCCTTGATGCCTTCATTCCACCCCCACCCCCACCTGCTACTTTTGGAGCAAGCTTTCCCAAAGCACCCTCATTTCTCACCTTTGACTCCACAGCCTGCTTCTGGGCTTCTATCCTGGGGCCACGGAAACATTAACATTCTGTGACTAAATCCAATAGATGCTCTCTACCCTTTATCTTAACTACCATTTCTCTTTCCTGAAGTTCTTTTTCATCTTGGTTTTGAGGAGGTCACTCTTCTCAAATTCTAGTTCTAGTTCTTGTTCTTCAGCTACTTCTCAGGCTCCATTGTAGCTCCTTTGCCACTGCCCATCCATTAATTTTGGGAATCTCCAGGACTCAGTCTTCAGCTCCCATTTCTTTTTATTCTGCATGATCTTCCTAGGCAGATGAATGAATTCAATGATCCCACACGTGTTGATGATTTTCATATCAGAGTCTACAGTCCAGACTTCTCTTCAGTCTTACTCTAAAATATTTAATCACACACTGGAAACCTCTCTGAGCATTCTGGAAGGACCTCACTTTGAATACATTCAAAACTTAATTGACCTTTCTCTTCCTTTTATTCACACACATAAACTCAGCCAAAACTCCTGCTCAAGAATGACACCATAAACCACCATTATAAGGGAACAGTAGAGATGGAGGTAATAGCCACTCATCTTTTACACTGCTTTACATAGTCCTCATAGTCCTCAGTGCTCTGAGAATAAGACAGCAAATACTGTTGGGTGTGACCACGGGGTAGACCCACATTGTCTAGTGTGTATATACGTCTGGGAAAAGGCAAACACAAGTCTAAGGGAGTCTAAAGATTAGAGACTGGGAAAGGCTAAAGAGAAGCATATAGCATTGACAACCTATTTATATACAGCAAGATCCTTGCAATGGGCAGAGGGACATAGAGAGATGCACCAGCTCCAGAAAGGAAGACAAACAAGAATCCTTAGAGATCCCATCATTGATAAGTTTCGGGGCAGTGATTTCAGCTGCAGGGGGCTTGGTATTAGACAGTGTCTAGTATTAGACAGTGATCCCAGGAGATTTTAGATTGGGAGAAGATTCCAGAGTTGGGCATCAGAGCACAGGTCCTGGCCTATACACTGGACAATAGCAAGTTGAAGCACAGGAAATGCTCTGCCTAGCAGGCCCCTGAATCTCAAGGGCTCATCTCAGCACACCAAATCCTGGGCCTGAGAAAACACAACAGTTCCAATCTCACCAGATGGTTAGACAGAAGCCAGTGCCCCATTGAAAACTATCTCAGAAACTAGGGAGGCTCAGGCTCACCTGTAGATGGACAGATGGCAGAAAACTAAGTCAGGATAACAGCTTAAGGAGACTGATGCTTATGTTCTATACAATGGTTTATTTGTACGCATTTTCAATGGTGGCATCTGGAGGTCAGTTCTGAGTGGTGAGCTGGCCCTTCCTCTCCCTGGGTACAATACGATTTGGTGTTGCATGCTTGGGAAATGAGCAGAGTAGGGTGGCTGGGGCACTTTCTATGGGCAGCAACAGTAGTGTGTTGTCCTACCAGAAGTTTGGTCATCAGACTCATTGATGAGCCAGAAGGGGTTTTCTAGTGTTTCAATTGAGTCTATTGAAGACAAGTGAAGGGGAAAAAAATAGCCTTAGTGATGTAATAAATATAAGGGTCGAATGCCTGCTAAGTATAGACACAACATGGATCTTTATGTGTTGATTGAGGATGTCTTTTGTATGGGGATGAGGCTGCACTACAGCCCCCAAATCTGCCTTCTGGTACTAACTTGAAGAGGAGTCTAGACAGGCTTAAGATGGAAAGAAATGAGAACTAAGGAAGAGAAGAGATAAGTCATACTTTCCTTTCCTTTACATTTACTAAACTGCCTGCCACTGGATATCAACCTATTGGGAAAGTGCTATAGGAAAAGTCCCTGTTCTGAGAGAGTTCACAGATTTAAGGAGATGAACATGTAAAGAAACATTCTAATATTATAATCCTATATGGCAAATACAGTAGTAGGGGGAATGCTGTTACCTGACATGGGCTGAGCACTTATAGTATACCAGGTATTATGTGAAATGCTCCAAAGTACATTACATCATATGAACTTTTTACCAACCCTAAGAAGAAGACACCATTATTATATCCATGTTGCAGATAAGGAAGTTGAGGCTTCTGAAGGTCAAGGTGAGGCAAGTCATCTGAGGTCACTTAGTTACAAGTTGAAGAGCTGAAATTCAAACCCATGATATGTATGTCTACAGCCTGTACAGTGAAACCTCCCCCTGCTTCTGCTTCTCTAGTTCAAGGCAGAGAAAGACAGAAAAGAGACTAATCAATTCTTTCCAACTGATCTTAAAGGATGAGGATACTGAGGTATTGGCCCAGAGTCAATGGACTGGTGCCCAGAGACTCAGAGAATCAGAAACAGGCCTGATTCTAGGCCCATGCCCTGGCCACACAGCCTCTCCTCCCAGCACGTTTTAGAAATCTTCGCCATGGGTACTTTTTATTAATTAAGTTGCATGAATAAGTATGTTGGGTCTGAATAATTTGCATGTACAAGTTTGTTTTGTTTCTCTGTATGTGCTCTGGTTCCCAGGAATGCATGATGCGGAGTGCAGGTCTGGTGAGATCTCACCTTAACAGATGGCCTAGTTGTACCCCAGAGAGACTAGCTGAAGCAAGAAGCTTAGAGTAACATCATGAAGACCAGATTCCAGACCTCTTTTGTCCCAGGTCTGGTCCTACCAGGTTGGTGAAATCTTTTCTATTCACATTATTTCTTCAAAAGACCTCTAGTCTGTATCCTTTCTGAGTATATGTTTTCATCCTTACTGTATCCCTTCCTTGATTTTCCCACTTCGTACTGCACTGATTTATAGGCCAGAGTTGTCCCCTGGGCTGGGCAGAAAAATAGCAAGGAGGCAGATTAATGATCCCCTCAGCATTACCCAGGAAAATGCCAGCACAGGAGTGAGACTGCGGCACAGTGGAAGCTGGAAAAACCTGCATCCATCTCCTCTGTGTGGCACTGCAGAGCGTGAACATGCTCAACTCATGCCAACACCTAGCATTTGGGGCAGAGAGAAAAGATTTAGAATGGCTCTGATCACTACTCCAACTACTGCCTTTCTCTTATTATCAAGGTAAAACGGAGGACCTGGGAAAGCAGCCAGGTGAGGACAGAAAGAGAGGATAGCACAAAAAGGTTCCCTTGAGGCCCTACTTCCACACTTGACTTGAATTAAAGTTTTCAGATAAAATCACCTTTCTGCATTTCTCCAGCATCCAAAGCGGGATCTTTACACCTTTACACCTTTTCTCTCTCCCCTCTTATACTCTCTCTCTCTGTCTCTCTCTCTCACACACACACTCTCTCTCTGTCTCTCTTACTCACATTTTGCTATACACATTTCTACACACAAAGCCATGTGTACATGGTCTTTGACCCTCCTCAACTTTAACACAGACCCTGCCTGTGTGGGGAGGTACTGTTGTTGGGAAAGAAGACACTAAAACCTTTGCATCCCTAATTCCCTGGCACACAGCCCCAGCTCCCTCTAAAACCCTGGTGGGCTAGAATGGCTTCCCTCCTTCCTTCTTTTCTAATTATGACAGGCCTCGGGGGAGCAGAGTAAAGGGAAGGCAAGACTGAGTGCAGACTGAAGTGGGAAAGGAGGGCACAGGAAGGAGGGAGAGAAGGAGGGAGGCAGCTAAAGCAGATGTTTTATTCTTGGGAGAAACAATTACATGGCCATACACAAAAGGTGGTCACCCCTCACATTCCCTGCATCCTCAGGGATGTGGCTCCCCAAGAATTCCATGGCCACACTTGCTGTAGGACTAGCGCAATGGAAAAGAGAAAAACCCTTTGGTTTGAGTTTCCTTAGTGGCTGGTTTGTCTTGGGACCATTGTAAAGTTTAATGTCATTTATTCTGTTGGGGCCCCTGTGAAGCTGGGAGGTGTGAAGGGATTTTTTTCATTACTTACATGAAGGGAGCCTGAGCTGATAAAATCACTTAACTAAAGCCACTTTGCTTCTCACTCAAGGCATAATTTATTGTTCCACCTTCTTGGGGAAGGACTGGCTTTCTCTTCCATTCTTGGAAGTTAGAGTATATTAACATTACATCTTGCAAGTAAATAAACAGAATTGTACAAAATAATCCCTTACTATTTTTAAAGTGAATTCACTGTAATTTGATCTAATTGAACAAAAGTTTATCAAGAGTTCCACTGTTAGCCATGTGTTCTGCCAAGTGAGTGTGGGGTACCATTCTGGATCAGTCTAAGGAGTTAGTTCACAGTCTGGAAGAGGAGGCTAAAGGAAGGGTGATAGGCCTTCATTATTTCATAGATGGTCCTAAAGACACTGTTGGGCCAAGGACCATTGGAAGGAGGAAACCTGCTCCCTCATCAGCAAAAAAGTGAAAGATAAGCCTGGTGAGAAGTTCTGTATGACAGGGATTTCTGTCTTTCTCAGAAGCTTTGATAAATCCAGTTCCCTAGGCCCTCTTTTCCTCCCCAAGACTTAGAATGAAGTGAAATGTCAGGTCCTCTCAGATAATAGAATTGCCCTCTTTTTCCAGATCTGTTTTGTTTTGGTCATGAAGACTGCTCAGCCAAAGGTTCGAAAATAGCAACTATTCCAAATATATAAAATATGATTAAAAGAAATGTCATGACCCTCATATGCATCTTTCACTTAATTCTTGCCTTGCAACCCTTGCTTGGGCTGACAAGCATAATAGATCTACTTGATACATCTTGTGCTAAAAAAAAATGTCTAGTAAAAAGTGCTTAGAATCCCTCAAGGCTGGAGTTGGCTAATGATGTCATTACTCCACAGGGCCTAGAGTTATTTTTAGGATGGCCATTTCCTCCCACATTAGGGCTCATTAGGATTTTTTTTCCTCTGTAGTACTCTACCCACACAATAGAGGTCACACACAGATATGAGGCCTTGTCTGGGCCTGAAGCAGGTCACTTACTCTTTCTGGACAGCTGCATTTCAAATTTGGCCACTTGAACCTGCAGGAAGCTTTTCTTTAAGGTTGGGAGACCAGACCAAGGTCAAAGGCTGTCTAGGCTGGACTTGTATCAGCATAGCCTGCTTGCCAATATTGCAATGGCCAGCTTATGTCATCTATATTCTATTTACCTCTTGTCCCTTCCTAGCCTTCTGCTACCACCAGTTTAAGACAGTTTTAGCTCAGCTCATATTGTACAGCTAAGATAGCATAAATATTCCTTCATCCACAAAAATAATTCTCTGGACTCCCAGAGTAAGGCAATCTCTACTATGCAAGGAAAAGCATGAATCTATTTTACCAGGATGTGCTTGTAGTCAGATCCTTTTAGGCCCAAATTCCAGGGTTGACCTTTACTGGCTGTGTAACCTGGAGCAAGTTTCTTCCTATCTCTGAGCCTTATTCTCCTCATCACTAAAAGGAAGACAATAATTAATACCAAGAGCACAAGAAGGTTATTTGAGAACACGTAAGAAAATATACATAAGGCACTGAGTGTCCCTGGCACAAGGAAAGCGCTTAATAAATGCAACTGTTATTATTTCTCATCATTTTCAGTATTATATTATAAATCAATGTTCTGAAATTTTGAAATTGAAAAAGCTCTGAATACTGAAAGATTTTTCATAACTCATTTGGCAGCAAAATCTGACCTGAATTGACCTGAGTTTCTTTGTAGACCTCATTTATCCCACTTATGATAAATATTTGCTGCAAAAATCTGAATGTTTTTCCCTTATAGGCTGCTGCTCTAGAGTGCTAAGAATGGATATTACATAATATATTCTAACCATACCATACTACTTTTCTAAAAATCTAAAACACATCTGGCCCCAGGAGGGTTTGGTAAAGGATTGTGGTCAATATCTTTTTTGAAGCAGAAAAATCTCACAGTGCAGGTCCCAAGTCACTGTTGTCTCCCCTACCTAGAAAAATTCAAAAAGCATCAATTTCCTTACCAGCTGCAGGACAGCCACCCATCACCTTGACAAATCATAGGGAACCCCTAGGCAGAAAAAAAAAAAAAAAAAAAAATGGCCCATCTGCCACTCACAGATCAAATCTATTACTAAACCTAGATTGTTGATTTTTGGCAAATCTAAACAGAAGGGGCAACAAAAGTAGCCTACAGTAATATTTTTCTGAAGATTTTATGCTCCTATTTAAGTAGCATTTCTGTTTACTGATCACATACTATGTACCATGCTAAGTATCAGTGTTCTCAGAAATAACACTGACTGTATTACTCAGCCCTCTCTTGCTTTAATCCGTCTTCAATCTTTTGCGATTCAATTTGCAGGTGAAAATTTAAGATTGTGGTAGTGGTGAAGGTGGGTATGTTGTTTTATTTTGTTTATGGAGAGGAGGTGTTTTGTAGGTACATTCCTTGTTTGATCTTGATGAGATCATTTGAGCATAAAGGCCAAGAAAGGAGATCTAGTAATCTTGGCCCTGAACATACTGGTGAGTATTTAGAGTTACTAGGCTTCTCCAGTACACAGCATGCTAAGCCAGGCACAAGACTCTATGCATAGCAACCACCTTCCCTGGAGCTAAAAGTAAAAATCAAAAGCAGCAAAAAAAAATTAAAAAACAAGTGTCCAAAACCAGAGAGAGCAACTCACCCTTTCTCATGTCACCCAATGAGACAAAGACCATGAAGTAAAGGTGGTATGAATCTACACTATGCCAAAGTGGTCAGAATCATCCTTTCCCTCATAATAGGCAGCCCAAACAGCCTCACAATGAATGCTTTAGACAACAAGATAGCAAGAACTCAGGATGGCTGGCAGCGCATGGTTTATCAGCTACCTAGGGCTTTGGATTTTGAAAAGATGTCTGAAAGAGACTTTGTTATCTCGTACTTCTATAAGTCACCACTCGGTTCTGTGAGTAGCACTACTCCTCTTACAATTTCTGATTTTTGATTTGAGGATGTGATTGTTGCTTAGATTGACAATAGTAGGCTTGAAATCCAAGGGTGGCCACCAGAGCTGGTCGCCTGCAAAACGGAGGTGCAGCTGGGTTTCTGACAGGCCCTGGTGGATTCCAGGCAACCTGCCAGGTGGCATGGCTGTCAGTGATCCATGAGGTCACCAAGGTATGAATCAACGTTGGCAGCATCCATGCTTGCATCTGTAATATAGATGGTTCATGTAGCATGTCACAGCCCAATGAGAAAGTGACTTGTCTTGGAGGGTTTTATTTTATTTTTTTAAATCCCAGTAGCAGAGAAAGCAATCACCCAAGAAATGGAGGGTGTGAAACAGAAAGCCCTACTTAGGTGGGATATTCCTGCAGCTCCAACATGTGACTAAGAAAGCGGCATAAATTCTGGCCATTTTGTCCCAAATTTTAAAGAAACTGATCCCCATTTTTTCTACTATAGATATCTAAGGCCATTACCTGGCTCCACTTACTCAATATCTGCTAAAGATTCAGTAAAGATTTTGTCTAATAACCACATGTTAGAGATGGGGAGACTGAAGACAAGAGTAAAAGTGACTTTCCAAGGTCACAGAGCTTGCTCTCCTTAGCCCCAGGCTACTGCTTCCTTATCCACCCCTCACTCATAAATGAAGACCCTCCAATTTTGTAATCCTAGAAAAGAAACTTCTATGTAAGAGAATGTTGTAACTCAAAATGAAAACCTGCTCTAGAACGCTGATGACTACTGACAAGTACACAGAGAGCTTGACACTAACAAAAGCAAGTGCTGTAGTAGGAATAAGCGTGATGCTAACAAGCAATTTTCCATAAGGTATTTTCCATGAGCAAATGAGAAAATATAAAGTATATGATATGGAAGACAGTATTAAAGTCATATTTATTCACTCTTCAGTAACCTGATAGTCTTTGCATTATACTTTCTCTATGTATACAGATCATATGATCTTTGAACCTCGAAATTGGCTCCAAACTTTTCACAAATACAAC
This sequence comes from Noctilio leporinus, assembly GCA_004026585.1. Taxonomy (NCBI): domain Eukaryota; kingdom Metazoa; phylum Chordata; class Mammalia; order Chiroptera; family Noctilionidae; genus Noctilio; species Noctilio leporinus. Next base: position 9,488 of record PVIW01009917.1, read on the forward strand.
TGAGGGTCTGTCCCCACCCTCCCTGACCCCACCTTGCCCCAACCAGACATACACATCCACTGAGATGGCTTCAAAAGACAAGTCTCTATTTTTAACAAACTGGTGAACAGTGAAGAATTCCCTGCATCTACAATTCTTGGCTGGTTGCCATTTTGCTTTGGCATTCTTCCCAGGGTACCTCCTCTCCCTCTCTGCCATTACATTTTAGTCACACATCTTAGTCACTCAATGCTTTTCAAGTCCTGCGAGAGGCGCTGCTAGGTGCTGAACCCAGAGCAGAACTCCTGAAGAGTTCCACATATCTCTCACTTCAGGTAGGAGGAGGGCCCAGCCTCCATTCACTGACATGCTGCTTGTCCCCACTGAGGCCTTCAGCAGCACTGGTGGAAGTCCCTCCTAAGAGGTCCTCTCCATCCATGTCTGGCACCAAGGAAGGCAAAGTTTGATTGATGACACTAACAAAGATTAATTCCTATGTCTGGTGAGAGTTAATTTCTCTGATTAGGGAGCTCTCAAAGGTGTTCAGTGATTAAATCCTGACTGGATATATCCAAATGACAGAACAACAAGGTGAAGAAGCCTAGTTGTACACCAGCAGCTTACCCAACCCATCATGAGACCAGGCCTATTACGAGTCAAGTAACTAGGATAAATATACACAAGCAGGTGGCTCCAGCTTGTTTATATACTTTATTCTATTTTATTTATTTATTTATTTATTTATTTTTATTTTCCTTTCTTAAGCTTCTTGGCAGGTATGGAGAACTTATCCATCTGGAGAAACATCATCCAGGCAAATGGAAACTGATAGCTAATGGGCTGCTGCACCAGTCCATCCACCAATTCCCCAGGAATTTGCTTTGGGTCATGAAGGAGGAATAAGCTGATGGGCAATTGACACAATCCACCTCTAGATTACTGCCTAAGGGCAGGTACACACAAGCAGGACAGATGAATGACTGGTGAATGATAGCCTTACTGAGCTCAAGGGTCAGAGAGAAAGTGGGAGGTGGTTAGGGAGGTGGGAGCTTAGAAAGCAGACAGACTAACTAGGACTTGAATTCTGGTTTCATAGTTTACATTTATGTGAACCTGAACAAGTCACATAACTTCTGACAGGCTCAGTTACCTCTCCTAGAAAGATGATCATCTCTATATTAATTCTATGAAATTCTATAAAATTACACTATTTGTAAAAGAGCCTGGCAACAAGGCCTCCTTCTTCCCCATGCCACTCCACACCTTTGAGATCTAATAAGAGAAAGGTCCTCTGAGGAAAAAATATAGTCTTCCTACTAGCAGGTGGAATCAGAGTGAAGAATTACTTTTCCTTATGTCTCAGGCTGCCCCTTTTCTGCCCTTCTTTTCCTACCTGTCATCCATCCATCTATAAACATACATTGAGTGCTCACCAAGGGCCAGCATCAGGATAGGAGCTGTCCATAGGTAAAGCCTCAACTCCATTTAGCCAAAGATTCCCCCTATCTTTCCACACAAAGATGCTTCCCAGTTCCATAAATATTTATTGATAGCCTTGTATGTGTGTGTGTGTGTGTGTGTGTGTGTGTGTGGCAGGTTCCATACCAGACCCCAAGAATAAGAAGACCAGGCCTCTCTCCTAAGGAGCTCAGAGCTTACTGATGGAAAAGAAGCTAGCTTTGATGGAAAGGAGTTCCTTCATTGAGATTTAGGATATGAGTCCCCAGCACTCTCCTCCTGAACTGGGCTAGTACAGATGGAAAGCTGCAGTCAGCACACTGCTAATGGGACTTTTAAAGTCTCTGCTTTATTAGGGCATCCAGGAAAGCGGATTTCAGCTGCAAATGCCTTCATTGCCTCCCCAGCAGAAATGGCTAATACCTACTTTCTGGGACGCACTCATCAAAAGGAGACTCTCAAAGCCCCATTAGTACTGTGCTGACGCTGACTGTATATCCTGAAAGGGCAAAGTCCAGCACAGTTAAAGGAATCTAGGCTATTTGTCAACACTAGAATGAGTCAGAGCTTCCCCCATAGTCCCAGCCCATCACCCCTAGTCTTTCCTCCCTCCCTTTTACCTGGGGGCCTCAAGGATTACAATTTCTCAGCAGGGGGCTCTGTAGTTCTACAACCCACACTCTTCCCCTGCTTCTTCTGGCTTACCATCCCCCATACCTGCCAGTTTCAATTAATTCCATAACCCTACAGGAGCCTAAACACCAGCATAAGCCTGTACACTAAGGACTTCCCAGTCTAGCATTGTCTTGGGATCTACTCTCCTGACCACCTTCAGTAGTTACCCAGGCTGCTAGAATCTTGAAGCTGACCCAACCATTTCCCCCTCAGCACCACCAACGTGTGGTCAATCATTCTCCTAAGAGCAAAGAAGACTGTCACAAGAGAGCCTTTCGAGGTGAATAGACCATTACAGAGGCTGTGGGACTCTGCTAGTGCACATTGGGCTAGAAGGAAGGCCTGCCCTCACAGTCACGAGACACTGTGAACACCAAGATGATCTTGACTGAAATTTTCACCAGCTAGAGCTTTCCCCACTCCACACTTAATATGACCTCATCTCAACTTCCATAATGACCCAAGATCATGTACAGAAGATGCCCAGTATGAAGAAGTACCGGCTTTGCCTTCTCCTTGGGCCTCCAAAAGAAAGGACAGGACAGGAACTGAGATTTTCTCAACTTTGTTTATTGTCTCATTTTTCAATAGACAAGCAGGCTGATGTAGACCACTTAGGAACAAGAGTCATTAGAAAGGCTAGCAACAAATACACTATTTCAATGACACTGAGCAAGTCCTGCTATGCTGCAGTAATATGTGCTGGCCCCTGGGAATACAGGCCGAATAATACACTCAGTCCCTTCCATTAGAACCCATGTTTTAGTGGATGAAGACAGACATAACTAGGAATTCTATGTAGCCTGAAACATGCTTTATTAGCCATATGAACAAATGACTTTGTTTTATTCCTTATCTCATTTAATGTCCCTATGACGTATATTATTGTTGACTATTAACTTGTTCTTGAAATGTTCTACTTATTTGGCTTCCCAATTTCACTTTCTCCTGGGTCATCTTCACTTCTCAGTCTCCTTTATTGCATCCTATTGCTTTGTTCATGCCTTAAATATTGGTACTCCCTAAAGAACTTATTTCTTCCCTCTTTACCACTCATTCTGCAACTTACATTCTCTCTGAGAAATATCTTTTGTTCCTAGGCCCTGACAATATCTACATATTGATAGCTCACAAATTCATATCTCCAACCCAGACTTTTCTTAACTGATACCTTTAAAACATATGTATGCTGTATAAAGATTTCTTTTTTTATTTCATCTTCATTATATTTTTTCCATTACTATTTAGTCCCCCTTACCCCTCCCCCACAGCAGTCACCACACCACTGTCCAGGTCCATTACCTTTACCAGTCCTTTTACCTTTATGCTCAATTCCTCCATCATCTAACCTCCCCCACCTCCACTAGCTAAGCCTGTCTCTGTTTTGCTTCTTAGTTCAATTTATTAGATTTAACATAGTAGTGAAATAATATGGTATTTTTCTTTCTCTGGCTAGCTTATTTAACTTAGCATAGTGTTCTCCAGGCCAATCCATACTATTGTAAAGGGTAAAATTTTCTTCTTTCTTATGGCCAAGTAGGATTTCATTGTGTCCCAAGTAGAATTCCAACTATGTCCCATAGTTGTTTATCCACTCATCTACTGATGGGCATTTGCACTGCTTCCATATCTTGGCAACTATAAATAACACTGTAGTGAACATAGAGGTGCTTATGTTCTTTCAAATTAGTGGTTTGGGTTCCTTTGATTATATTCCCAGAAGTGGGATCACTGGGTCAAAAGATTTTTAATTTTTTGAGGTATCTCCAGAGTGCTTTCCACAGTGGCTACACCAATCTGCATTCCCACCAATAATAGAAGGGTTTTCCCTTTCTCTACATCCTGGCCAAAGGATGTTGTTTGTTGATTTATTGATAATAGGCATTCTGACAGGTGTGAGATATCTCATTGTGGCTTTTATTTGCATTTCTTTAATGATTAGTGACATTGAGCATCTTTTTGTATGTCTGTTGTCCATCTGTATGTTCTTTTTAGAGCAGTGTCTATTCAGGTTCTTTGCCCATTTTTTAATTGGGTTGTTTGTTTTTCTGGTGTTGAGTTTTGTAAGTACTTAAAATGCCATGTATCAATGAAACTGTTTTATAAATAACAATTTATTTAATTTTCCTAACAACCTAACAGCCCTATGAAGCAGGTACTTTTATTATCCTTATCTTAAAGATGGAATAAACAAGGCATAGGAGGTAAAGAAGCTTGTCCAAGATCACACAGCTAGAGAGCATTGAGGCTGTTCCAAACACATGAGATCTAGAGGGTGCCATATCATGCTGCCTCCCCACCTCTGCACATTATAGATACATGACACATATTGTGGCAAATATAAACTTGGTTATTGGGAAAATTTATAAAGTAAAATATTTTTTTTGTATAAAGAGAAAAACTTGGTTATCTTCTCCCCAAGTCTACTCTTTTATTTGTATAACCAAATCTTCCACTTTTGTTAACGGCACCATCACCATCTCTTCAGTGTCAAAGAAAGGCATTGCCTGAAATGTCAAAATGGTGGCACCTGTGATACTGGCATCATATGGAGGGAGGCTTGTTCCCACAGACTTGCTCAATCAGAATTTCCACGTTAACAAGATCTCCAGGTGACTTATCTGCCAATTAGGGTTGGAGAAGCATTAACCAAGGGAACCAGATTATACAGCCAAACTCAGATTCTTCATAATTTCACTCTCTCTGGACCTTCTAAGTTTGTTTTTGTTTTTTTTTTTTTTTTTTAATTTTTAGAGAGAGGGGAAGGGAGAGAGGGAGAGAGACACATCTGCCTCCAGCCATGGAACTTGGCTGGTGACCTGGCTTGCAACCTCATTAATGTGCCCTGGCTGGGGAATCGAACTAGCGATCTTTGGGTTCGCAGGCTGGCACCTTATCCACTGTGCTACCAGCCAGGGCCTGGACCTTCTAAGTTTTAATAAGTACATCTCCCCTCTGGCCTGCATCCTCCTCCTGGCACCATCATGCAAATGGATCCCATGGAGATTAAGATGAATATGATTGCATGCACATGTCTCTGCTATAAAGAGAATGCTTTGACCTCAGTAGCTCAAAGGGGACACAGCTGAGAATTGTGTTGGTGAATGTTCAACAGGTGGTCTTGACAAAAGGGGACAAAAAGAAAGAAAGTGGTTTTGTCCAGTTCCAAGCACTTGTAATTAATGAGGATACTGGGCCTGCTACACACCAGTCATATGTGCTAGGAACAGAGTGAAAGACATACTACTAAAACAAACTTGCTTGGGTGTGGCCCAGGGGAATGTTAGTTAAAATCAGAGAACATAGATATATTGGATGACCTTGGTCTCAGAGTAATAATGAGACCTGGATGGAGACCTCAGGCCATAGCCATCTGGCTAAGGCTCTCAGTGAAAAAGAAGCCAAGGTCCCAAGCCCTGGGTTAGCATAGAAAATGAATACTACCAGATAGAAGGAACAATATACCAGATAGAACCAACAATGGAGGGTGGAAAACAAGATCAGAAATTGGAGAAAGTATAAAAGCATAGTCTACATATAATAAGAAGGAAATAGTTAATTCAAATAAAATAATCTTCAGCCACAGCTGCCATGGCTAAGGACCATCTGATGGCTGGACTCAGGATGAAACCATACAGGAAAGAGCTGTTAATGGAAGGGAAAGTCTTCTAGGCAGCTCTTCACCCCAAAAGTACTTTTTTCCTGTGTAAATCCATGAAAGAGGATAAAACCCCTTGTTCAACAGCTGGGAAAGACATTCACAGACATTTTGTAGAGGCAGTTTGTTGTATAAGGTATTCATGGAACAGGTTTATATTCAAAGAGAATTGCACTTCTGAAATCTCTGCATTTGCACAAATACGTGTGGTAGCAAATAAGAGCAGAAATAGCTAAAGTAGAAGAAATACAGACATCTGTAGAGTCTGGAGTGAACAGTTGGAGGCCAACTACAATTCTGCAGTTGGCCTATCAGCTCTGCAGCAAGGAAGGGATGGGTCCAAATTCCACTGGCAGGAGAAGCAGAAGAGGACTTGAGGCCAGTGCTGATTTGACAGGACAAGGTAAGAAGGTTCAGAGAGTATTAAAACAAAATGCCAAGGGGGTGGGGGGCTGGCTGGTGGCACAGTGGATAAGGTGCCAACCTGTGAACCCAAAGGTCACTGGTTAGATTCCCAGCCAGGGCACACATAACCAGGTTGCAAGCCAGGTCTCCAGCCAGCTCCATAGCTGGTGGCAGATGTAAGGAATCATACATTGATGTTTCTCTCTCTCTCTACCCTCTCTCCCTTCCTTTCTCTCTAAAAATAATAAATAAAGTTTTAAAAAATTCTAGGGGCATCTAGCACAGGACCAAACCAGCCACCTAATGGTATACTACTAGGTAGAGCCCTTACCTATAAATAAACCATATTACTCATTCCACAAAGTGAGTCCTTGAACTGATTCTCCTTGTTGTGGTGCTTACAGAGTTTAAAGGACCCCTTCAACTATTCATGGCAGATGGATGTGATCTCAGAGAAAGAGGATCAAGGAGGTAGCACCCTTCAGAGGTGGTACCTATTTGACTTTCCCTTTTCTTCTCCTCCTCCTCCTACACAGGTCTCCAGTCTTCTTTCTTTTTCTCCTACTGCCACTTTCTCTCCTTTTTTTGGTCTTCTGACTCTTCTGGCTAGAAAGTGAAACTGAAATTTATATTATATTATATACTACAGAGAATTTATGTTTCCTGGTCTTGGTTTAGTAAATGCACATGTGAAATAGCTTTACTTATTTATTCATTAAAATAGACCAAATTAATTCGATTTTTATGTTTTTTGTACCTACCTCTTCCACCCTTTGCCCTAAAACATAGCACTGTCTGTGCCAAAATGGCATCAACCCAATTCTGCTACTAGCATAGCATTTGTGAAGGATGTTTACAGAGAAGAATATTGTAGATGCCTTATGAGCCTGCCCAGGAATCCCAGCTCTCCAGAAGGTAACATGAAACCTCTTATCTAACACAATGAACAGAGGATAAAGCCAGGACCCAGAGACAGACAAGTCAGGTAGCAATTCAACTGTCTCCACTGATTCTAGGGATACCTCTCTGTTTGAAGGTCACAGAATTTCTACTTGCTCACCTCCTAAATCATCTCCTTCTGTTCTGCAGGTGGTGACAGGGACTCCAAAAAAAACTAAAAGCATCATCTTTCAAGGTTAACAGGAGCTTCTTAGAAGCTCCAGCATGATTATCAGTAGCCAATCAAAGGGAGCTGTCGGTGGATCCCCTGAGAAAGGGTTTCACTTAGTGCAGAGAGTAAGGCTGGGGAAAGCCACATATGGCGAAGAACCAGCTGTTTGGCTTCTTATGTGGAAATCCAACACTGAAGGCGAAGAGGATGGGTTTTGCCATTCCCCCAAGCAAAACAGACCAGAATGGTCCCAGTGGGATGTTTGCAACCAGAGAAAACTTGCTACATTCTGGGGCTCATTCAGTGAAATCCATTGTCTTCTCCCCATGGAAAGGGTTCTCAATTAAATTTCCCCTGAAGTCCTTTATCTCCCCAAGTGATCTCTTTCTTGCAAGGCTTTTTTTTTTTCTCCTCAGATACTGCAAGGTTGATTCAAATGAATGCTATAATCCTAGTTCAGGGTCAGATTTTTGCCATGCCATTTTCAGAACATAAGCCTCTTTTTCCTTATTTGTGAAATGAGTGCATTTCAAATATAATATATAGAAGCAAAATAACTCAGCCCCGCAAGAACATTATCAGGAATTTTTAAAGAGGAAGTTATTGAAACCAATGAAAATTAAAAGGTGTTTCCTCCAGAGTCCTCCATAATATCTTCCTTTTTAAGTTCAGTTCAAGAAGGGAAGAAAGGATGACTACTTGGAGCAGATGACATCATGCTAATAGAGAGAGAGCAGAGCTCCCCAACTCCTGATATTTTTACCTTCTCTACCAAGGAGACCAATCTTCAGGCTGGGAAGGTACAATAAACTCAAGTAGGAACAGACTGAAGCTGATGATGGGTGGAGAGGTGGTAAAAGAGCGCCTGTAAATGAGTTCAAGTCTTCAAGCCTAGAAAAATTGCTTCCCAGACAGGTGGGACTGGGAAATTACAATCTGTAATCTTGGAGAAATTGTGAAAAAGAAGAGGTGCTAAGTGACTGTAGACAAGCATCTTTGTCCCAATTTTTCAAAAAGAGGTAAAAGCTGCATTCTGGAAACCATTAGCTGATGAACTTCACAAAATTCTAGATTGAACTACTGAAGAGAAGGTTGGAAACTTTTCATAAAGAAAACAGGGATCATCAGAAGCTGGCCTGTGCCATTAACACAAAGTCATTTAGGAGTAGCTGGTCTTATATAATGTCAAATTGTAAAAGAAGTGCAGGATATTTTTAAAAGTACCTTTTAATAAAGATATTTAAAATACTACTCATTCATTATTTGTTTACAAACCTCTACTAAAATGTAAGCCTGTAGAGGTGGAGCATTTATTTTATGGGAAGAGGAGTTGTTCTTTGGTTCAATGCTATGCCTAAAACAATATTTGGCATATAGAAGACACTCAATAAATATTGTTGAATAAATCAACATATATGCATAATAAAAGACTACAAGAAGACATACCAAAAGTTAACTGAAATTAGGTTTGGGTGGTTAGATGTTAGGTGATTTTAATTTTCTTCTTTATGCTAGTTATTTTTCTCTATTTTAATATTCTCTATGATAAGCATAGGTTATTTTTGTAATCACAAAAATAAAATACTATCCTCTTTGAAAAACTTAGTCATGACAAATTAGCCTTATTTTATTCTCTTTGAAAGTATTACCAGACTGGTAAAATAGGAGAATGTGGATTTCCAAAACCTCTCAAGTTATCCTTTGACCTGGATGAAGAGTTGTCAGCTAAAACTGGTTGGATTTGATGAATGGCTAAACCTAGTGATGTTTATTATTAAAGGATCAGTGTTAATTCCAAGAAAGTTTCCAATGGTGTGATGCAAGGGTTGATCACACGCTCTTCAGAGGCTTGGATAAAGACTTTCCCTAGGAAGGCCTGCTGACTTCAGTTATAGACAATGGGTGGCTGGGAAACCTAGCTAATACACTGAAAGGGTCATATGAAAATTATCTCAACAGTCTAACCATGGGCCAAAACCAATAAAGTTAAACTTGATAAATCCTATAGTTAGGTTCTAAACATGTCTATAAACCATATTCTGAAAGGAAAAGGTCTACTTTGTGGAAAAACAAAACTCTGGAATTGAGCTGGCCTCAAGCCTGTTAGGAATCAACAGAGTGCTGTGGCTGTTCAAACAGCTGGCTCACATTGATGGAATTTCCATACCTAGATTTAAGGCTCTGTCCAGATTTAGCATTCTATGATCTATGACAGCATTTCCCAAAGTGTCTTTTGGAATATTCCACATTAAATGGGAGCTTGATAGTCATATATCCTTAGAAATCACGTTTAGAGCTGTTGGGTTCCCCTTTTAGAGATATATGGTGCATATTGGCATGTTAAACACTGTTAGAAGTCTTGTAAAGGACTTCCTAAATTCTTTGATCAGGAAATGGTTTTTGTTTTGTTTTTTGTATGATACCTGTTAACAATCAGAGCATTCTTCAGGGAAGGCTGATTTACCATAAATTCTTCCAGGCATAAACTATATCATATAAAAGTATAGAGGGGTGGGCAAAAATAGCTTTACAGTTATGAGCACATGAAACAGTTTTTTTGTATTTATTAATTATTGTATTAATTGCCATGTGAACAACTGTAAACCTCCTTTTGCCCACACCTATATTTTTGTCCTCAGCAAAGATAAAACTGGGCAGGTCACACAACAGGTACTCAGGACATGCTTACTGAGTGAATGAAAAAGAAAATAACAGAATACTACAGTATTATAAGCTCTTCAAATCACATTATGTAAAAGCTACATAGGCACCTGATACATGCCCAGATGAGAACTAACAGTATGGTAGACGTGGTACCTTAGTTATCTAAAGGAGGCTTTCTCTGAAAAATAGAAGAGTTGCTCAGAACAAAGACCTGACAGAAGGAGGATGGGCCTGTCTAGGGTCTGGAAATGAGACCAACCTGCCAACAGGGAGTGAGGCACCACAAGTGATTAGCCAAGTCCTAGGGAAAGTATGGGTAAGAAAGCCTAGTTAGGGGCCTCAGGGTACACTTCCAAGCAAGAGACCCCAGAAAGATAATTTAGTCCAATGATTCTCAACCCTGGTTACCCATATTAACCCCCTACATAGTCTTTTTTTTTTTTTTTTTTTTTCTTTTTTAAATACCAATATCTGGGCTTCTTCTTCAACCTACTAGCTCAGAATCTCTGGAGGTTGACTATGGTAGTGGCAGGGCTGCAACCAGGATGAGGTAAGCCAGATTCCTAGGGCACCAAATGTACAAAGTACAAAGATATCACTCTCAGGGTCCTGCAAGTGCCCAGTCATCTTCTAAGAGTGATGCTTCCTTATATTTCACATACTAAGAGCCTGGTTTCCTTCACCCTAGTCCCTGTTCTGGGTATTGGTACTCTGTAAAGTTTCTCCTGGGTGATTCTAAGATGTGGCCAGTTTTTATAATCACTCAAACTCATTCAGTTAAGAACCAGGGAATTAGAGGTCATGCAGGAATTTAATGCGAAAGGCTGGGTCTGAAAAGACTGGTGGAATCTGGCAGTAAGCAAAGAAACAAAGAGAAGGCAGGCAGAAGCACTTGGCATCAAATACTGGGGACTCCTCCATCGGGATGCGGATTTGGCTTCACTCCTAAGAAGGCCTTGTGAGAGAAGACAAGGCTCCAGTCCAGGGTACTGGGACCCAAGCAGGGACCTGAAGCACAAGTCTAGGCATTAGGGAATAAATGTGGCCCAGGCATAGAAGCCAGACCACAGGGCTCACTGGGTCACCATGATCAGGTATGACCTAGCAATGGGGCTGTGAGGGCAGCACAGGAGCAGCTGCCTGCGCTTCAGGGCTCCTCTTGGTTCCTCCCTACAGTGCCAGCACCTGAGCAGAAGAGGGAATATAAACATTTGAAGGAAAGTCTTATGGAAAAGAAATCAGATTTATTCCAAGGGATTTTGATAACCGGGACTCAGACCAATTAGAGAAACCACAAGTTGGCTCAAATATTAGGCATTTCTACCAACTGGAGATTTTCAATAACGGAGTAAAGCAGTGTGTATAATCTGACAAAGTATTAGAAATTTTTGCAGAAGTCTGTCTCTACAGGGGGAGGACCCATTCTGTATTAAATGACAGCTTTTCAACTAAAAAAATTCTAAGTCCCTGGTATGTATGTATGTATGTATGTATGTATATCTCCAGGAGCTCCCCTGGGGTTCCCCAAAATGCTCTATCTACCAAGTATACAAGGTGGTTAGGAAGACCACAGGGGTATTTGTATATAATTAGGTTATAAAAGACAGGTTTGAATAAACTGCGCTGTCTATTCACAGATAATTTTCAGGTTAAAATTACATCACTGTTCCCCTTATAGTCATCATCTTTTGATTTCTCTCTTCTGTATCTCTTATTTACATGGCTCACATCAAATCTAATCAAATCAGCCTGCATTTGTGAAGTGCTTACTGTGAGCCAGGGTCTATGCTAGACACAAACCCTCACCTCAGAAGCATGTGACAGAGAAGATGAACAGGTGGAGTCAGGGTTGAGGAAATAAAGAACGATAGGACCTTGGATAAACCTCCTAAGGCCACAGCCCTCCCTCCCATCCACTTCTGCCCAGTGTGGAGAATACAGAAGCAAATATCTCAGATGCACTATCTACAACTCTCATCCACCCCTAAGGGCCAAAGTCAAGACAGGGATAGATTCTTAAAATTCCAAACTGTATCCCCAAGGGCTTTCATGACATAGCACAAAAGGGAAGGCTCTGATGACAAGGAAATTGAGCAGTCAGTTACTGGGTTATGTCCAGCCAGGAGGAAAGAAAAGCTCCCACCAGCCTCAGGACTTATACCCATTCTGTTCCACAGAGCCAGAAATGCTCTTCATGCCCTTCCTGTCTCCCTACACCAACCTCCCAGAGTCCTCCACTTTTTTCCTTAATCTCCCTCTGGAAAGCATTCCACATGCACTAGATGCAGTTGGTCATCACTCCATAACATCTTCAAGTTTCCCTGGGCAACACTTATCACAATTGTGCCCAGTAACCATTTGTGTAACTGTCTTCTCACCAGACTATAAGCTCCTTTGGAGTCAGAATCTCAAATAAATAAATGAATGAATGCCATTAAGTCAGGAAAAAGAAGCAACAGTATCAGCAGCAGGTAGCTGGAAGCAGGAGAAGCAGGCCGACTGAGGCTCCAAAGCTGGAGATACATCTGGAGCAAACAGAAAACCAGCAGGGCAAAGCATAGGGTTAGGCATGTATCAGGTTAAGAAGGAGCAAGGGCTGTTGAGTTAGGACTGCTAGGGCCAGGCTTGTGAATACTGGATTTCAATAGGGTCCCTTGAAGGGAAGTTTCGGTGCCCCTTCCTGGACACGGGGCAAGCTTTAGGGAGCAGGGCTCCCATGGGACACTCTTCCTTCCCAACATAAACAAGATAACCTTCCCATAAGAGAACTAACTACCCAGTATAAATTAGGCAGCACATGGTTTTATGGGACATCTGTCCTCAGACCGAGGGGACTTGAGATCTCCTACTTAGTAAGGCTTCCATGTCTTGCTTATAGCTGCCCTGGCCTTCTGTTGATTTTTTTTCCAACTATAGCTAAAGGGCTACATCAGCTCCTCTCTCTGTACCATGGCTATCTGATGCTCTGACTATCTCTTGATTACACAACTGAGACATCTGGGGGAATTTAAAAGATGGAAACAGGATGGTATGTCCCAAGGGGCAAGGAGAGTCATATTTTAGAGCACAGCTGGACCTGGACTGATTAACTGCATTAAGACAGGAAGCACAGCAGGGACCCTGAGATCTAGAATTAGACTCATCTACTCAGGTAGGGCAAGCACCAAGGGGAAAGAAGAACAACCAATCCAGTGTAGGAACAGAGACTTTGATAGATATAGTGATAGGCCACATGTGTGTGATGGCAAGAAGATAGCTTTGAAGCTTCAGTGGAAAACATTAGGGGTCACCTGATGGGACGATGGGCAGAGAGATACACATAAAATATAAGCCAATTGTACATAGTACGAAGGAGTCCCAGGAGGCAGAAAGCCTATTTGCAGATAGCAAGGTCAAAGGGTAAAACACAGTCTGCAAGAGAACCAGAGGCCAGAGCAGGACACTTAAGCAAGGAATGTCCTCAGACTCTGAGAACCTCAGGATGAGGAAAACAACCAAGGCAGACACTTAGGAACAGAGATACGTGTCAGACTATCCACTTGTCAGAATGAGCCACAAGATTAGGGACAATAAGCAAGTAGCCAAAGTAACAAGAGCAATCAACACTGTTGGACAGCAGCAGCTAGACTTCTTCTAGTCTAAAATAGAATTGATCCTGGAGGCCAAGTGGATGCAGCTTAGAAAGCAGGGGGGGAACACAGTCTGGGCAGCAGGTAAGGCCTGACAAAGAACATGAGTGCTGACTGGTTCTGTGCCTAACTGCTCTGGTAGCCTGACTTCTTGCTCCTAAGTTCAAGAAGGATGAGGGAAAAGCTGATATGGACTTGCAGTACAGCTGCCGATTGCCAGGAGTAGGACAGGGGAACTGTATAAATGTGATTTGTAGGGGCATCGAGATGCCATGAGTGGTTGAGGGGGCCTAATCAACTAAGAGAAAGGCTGTGATTTGGACTCAGAGGAGGAGCATAAGTCCTTCATGTACATCGAGTACCTGGCTTCTACCCTGGCAGGTAGCACAGTGGATAAGGCGCTGGCCTGTGAACCCAGAGGTTACTTGTTCGATTCCCCAGCCAGGGCACATAACCAGGTTGCAAGCCAGGTCTCCATCCAGATCCATAGCTGGAGGCAGGTGAAAGGCAACCATACATTGATGTCTCTCTTCCTCTCTGCCTCTCTCCCTACCCCTCTCTCTAAAAATAATAAATCAAATCTTTTTTAAAAAACTTAAATAATTTTTTAAAAATCTGGCTTCTTCATTAAGATTAGGAAAGAAAACACCTCTCACCATTTGACATACTTTTATATATGGTTTCTTTTTTTCCCCTGTGTTATTTGTTCAGCTTCTCTCCTCCTCATTAGAAATGGCAGGTGTTCTTCCTGTCTTGTCCTCTGTAACCTCAGTGTCTGTAAGTTAGGCCCAATAAGTATTTGTTGAGTAAATGAATGGAATCAGTGACTGCAGGAAGGAATCAGTGAAGTGACCCATGGTTCTGCGGTCATCATGCAGTCTGTTTCTCATGAATCATGAGAGAAACTGTGTTTGACATTTCCTGGAGTGCTCAGACCCCAACCAGACTAACAGGGTCAGGAGTGCTGGTCCTACAATGGATTCACCTTCCTACTCATACTAAGTGAGGGTAGCAGAGCCCAATTTAGGATCAGGCTTCCTGTCCACGTATGCACAGAAATGTCTACCCTCTCAGGTTTCAGGCTGGTCTACCACGGTGTGTTTGTGAGAATCTGGAACAGCTGGGGAGAGAAGCTCTAATCAACTGGGAATGGCTGGCTTTACATGAGTCCCCATGGACTCATGCAATCGACATAGCATGTGCTAGCTTGAGGAAATCTGAGTTGAGGGATCCAGGAATAATTCACCTTAAGTAAAACATTCCAAGGAAAATAAAATAAAAACAAAAAGCAACAATAAAGACAATAGAAAATCAGGGTTAGTTATGAAAATTCATTGATTGCCTTTATGGGTATAAATTACTAAGGGGTAGGAAGAACAAAAGGTAATAGAGCTGCTGTTCACTATGCTTCACCTATTCATAGTGTGCCTGCACTATAATGGGTGCTGAAAATATGACAATGAACAAGATGGGCCCAATGCTTGGAGACAGTAGAAAGGCAAACACTAAGAACCACAACAGGGACAATAGAGTCCCATGGAAACACAAAGAAGAAGCACCTATACCAAACTGGAGGGGTGGTGTGAGGTCAAGGCAGGCTTCCTAAAAGAAATGACATCCAGGTTGAGATCTAAGTAAGAACAGGGTTCAGCAAACAGAGGGAGAGAGAGGAAAGAGAATTCCTTGAGGAAGAAGCTGCACACAGGATGCTCTGCATTAGAAGAAAGCATGGCACATTTAAGGAACATCAGGGTTGGCAGCCTTGGTGGAGAATGCAGAAGAGGGTGCTGAGAAATGGGGGTGAGCAGAGGCCAGATCATGAAGAACCTCATATATGAGCTTCAGAAATGTAAATTTATCATTTGGTGGTGGCTGGGAATGCAGGAAGGTAGACAGTGCCCACTGAAAGGTTTTAAGAAGGACAGTATGTTCTAGAATAATCTCTCTCCCTACTGGTTCTTTTTAGAAAACGTCTTTGTAATGTTTTCGTAAGAGATATTTTTCCATTTTACCAAGTTGTTCCTAAATCCTCCTATTCAGGGACACTGTTTGTCACATTACAACCCCTGACACAGTACCTGGCTCATAACATACTCAACACACAGATGTCATTCCTTTCATAACGAGCATGGTAAGATTTAAACGGCAGAAAGAACACGTTCACTGCTGTCCTGCCCTTATCTCAGAGGGACTGAGGAAAAAGCCTGTGTACATGGGCCCCCTGGGGGAAGCAGTAAAAGCCAAAAATTGTCCTAACTTGTGGCAAAGACTGCTATATACTCACTAAATCCCACTCCCTTTTCCTTCCAGGCAGACTTACCCAGGTTCCCTTAGAGTGAAGTATCACCATATGACTGAATTCCAAACACTGAAACATAGGCAGAAGAGATATTCCCCACTTACACATCTGGTCCACAGATTTTCTCCACTATAATCTCAATTTCCCTTCCCTTCTTCCAGTTGAATGAAAGGAAGTCTGAAGATCTACAGAGAGGGAGTCCAGAAGATGAAGGAGGCTTGGTCTCTGTGTGACCACACAGAACGCTATTGGACTAAGGACAGTCTCACTGAGGTATAATGTATGAGTAATGAACTTCTGTTGTGTTGAGCTTCTGAGATTCAGGGGTTTCTCTAGTGTAGCAGCAAACCTTACTTATGCTGACTAATAGGTAGCTTTCTCAGCCCTACCATCACCAGACTCAGTCCTAGGGTGCCAAGAAGAGGCTCTGTGCCAGGCTGAGTCTTATTTCAGATGGCAAAGGCAATGCAACGTACAAAATGTTTGTTTCTCTCTGTGAACAAAGTTCTCCTACTAGAAGAGCACACACAGATCTTTCCACTTGAAAGAGTCTTAATGCTTCTTCTGGAACATTTTGCATTGTTTCGTCTGATGACCCTTTTTTGTTATATACATGATCATTTTTTGGAATTCAAAATAAAATCTCTGAAAGAAATAAGCAACTGACTCACTTTAATTCTGTGTTCTTGCAGTACATAAATGTTCACATGGACATACACATGAAATATTTCACTCAAAAGCCCCTAGAGATGAAGTAACAACAGACATAAAATGTAGTCAATGAGTTCTATATGATGAGGAAAACTTAACAGTTTACCACTAAAATGAGAATGTTACTCTCTTCTTAATTTTCCCTCAAAAACAAGTCAGGGACTCTAAAACCCTTTCTAGTGCCTTACGTTAGCTCAGAGGGCATACATAGCACAGAGCACAGCTATGGACTATAAAGAGACAGTATTCTACATAATTTTGTAGAAAATTAATGGAAAGAATATAGAAATGGTTTGGTAGGTCTACACAGCAACTATTATAAACAGCAGTAGCTAGTACTACAGACATACAATTAATGGAGATTCTGTACTTAGATGAAGAACTTAAGAAACTGCTGTCAGAAAAATTGAGAATATTTTACAATTGGTATAAAAGGATGCAACCATTCAAAGTATGTTCGACTGTCTATGGTAGCAGGAGATACAGTCAAAGATACAGAACCAAGAAGATTAAAAAAATAATTCAAACAGAAACAGGACTTGCAATTCCCTAGTAAGAAGGCAACTGGAATTAGAACATCACTTGAGGTGTGTCTATAGTTTACACTGTCAGATAGCATTCAAGATGAGTATCTGATCCAACAGACCCTGGCTAATCATTGCAATCAAGTTTCTTGTATCCTGAAGTGGGGAAAGCAAACCTGTAGCACTCTAAAAGAATGAAAATTTAACCAGGTTTTAGTCTGTGAACATGTTATACTTGTTATATGATTGATTCCTTAGAAAGCATCTCCAGATTACCAAAGCTCTCCAGTTATATGCTTCAGCAATAAGTATGATCTGGGCAGTACAATTAGTGGATGTTACACAGATTCAGGAAAAGCCATCTCTTAGTTCTCGCTTCCTTTGCCTTATTCTCTTTTTGCTCCCCATCCATTTTTCATGCCATCTTTTCTCTCCCCATCCTATTCTCTGGCATAAGTTTTTGGCTTTCCTGGTCTAGGGCTTCTAGAATAAAAAAACCCTACCAATCTGTTATCACATTGACTATGACTGCTCACCTGGTCTGAATGAGTGGAAATGCCTTTCTGCCAAAAAGAACCCTGACCTTCTGCTACAAGTGACATCTATCCACCATGGCCCCTCCTCCTCTTTCAACCTCAGCAACTGCTGGGAGAACACTTCTGCATCAAAGGACTCAGTGTGAATACTAGCAGTTCAGCTAGGCCCCCACTAGCCATATGGGAATTTGGAAGCTATCCTAAGAGATATAAGGAGATAGGAGAGATAGCAGGAGGAAAGGATAGGGAGAAGGCTCAGAAGCAGAGAGATGAGGAAAGGCATCTTTGTGATAGAAACTTTGAGAAGGAGCCACCTGAGATGAGCTGACTATGTGAGCTGAGAGTAACCATCCCTCTGGGTTGATAACACAAAGGAAACGCTGGTCCTTCCTTTAGAAAGAGAATGATTGCAACACTCTATCCCAGTACCTCAAACCCTTTCAATGAATTACAATAGAGATATGTATTAATTGGGGGGCTGCAACATCTTAATACTTGCTCTATTACTAGCTTGGATAGCCAGTCTGAAGAGGAAACCCAATTGTGTCCAAGGTGATTAGGGTGGTGGATAGGAGAGATTGGAAGCAACTGATGCCAGCTCTCAAAGCATCAGCAAAATAAGACAAACAAGATCTTATGAGCTTAAGCAGCAATAAGATTATCACTACAAATTACAAAAAGAAAAGAAAAGAAAAGAAAAATCCCTGTACTTGTCAACTTTTCACTTCCTTCCCCTGCCATAATGCTTTCTTTCCCAGCTCCTCAAAACTAGGTCTCCTGAGCCCTGGCCAAACAGTAGCTCAGTTAGTTAGAGCATTATTCTTTTTTTTTTTTTTTTTTTTAGGATTTTATTATTTTTAGAAAGAGGGGAAGAAAGGGAGGCAGAGAGGGAGACAGACATCAATGTATGGTTGCTTTTTCACCTGCCTCCAGCCACAGACCTGACTGGAGACCTGGTTTGCAACCTTGTTATGTGCCCTGGCTGGGGAATCGAACCTGCGATCTTTGGGTTTGCAGGTTGGTGCCTTATCCGCTGTGCTACCAGCCAGGGTAAAGCATTATTCTTATATAACAAGTTTACAGGTTTGATCCTTAGTCAAGGCACATACAAGAATCAACCAATGAATGCATAGATAAATAGAAAAACAAATCAATGTCTCTCTCTCTCTCTCTCTCTCTCTCTCTCTCTCTCTCGGAAAAAAACTTAGGTCTCCTAAGTTAATAGGCTGGACGGACACACACACAAACACATATACACACAAGAAAAAATATTATATGACTCTATTTATATAAAGGATCTAGAATAGGCAAATTCATAGAGACAGAAAGTAGATTAGAGACTATCAGGGACTGTGGCCAGTGATTACTTAATGGTTACAGTTTCTGTTTGGGAAGATGAAAATATTTTGGAAATGAATAATGGTGATGAATGCACATTTTGAATGTAATTAAAGCCACTGAATTTGTATACATAAATGACATATTTTATGTTATTTATATTTTACCACAATTTCAAAAATTAATAATGTAACATATCAAAACCCCTGGAATTATACACTTTAAATAGATGAGTGGAATGGTGTAGTAAATTATCCATAAATGAAGCTGTTTTTAAAAACTAAGTCTATTAATGACCTTCACCTGCAAGCAGATTCAAGCCTGTTCCAGCCTCTTCCTTCCTCACTTATTAAGAAACTATTATTTGCCAAGTTCTCTGCTAGGCATTGATTGATGGAATAGATATTGCAAAATTTGTTTAAGTTGCTTAAATCACCTCCTTCCAGCTATCTGATACTTTAGTGTTGAGTATCCCTTATAGCATTATTCATGTTTCCTTTCCTAATACTGACCACTAAATTGTAAGGATCCAGCTTTATTTCTCAGTCTCAGTTAACTGGCAGCACTTCCCTCTGTTATAGATGTCTCTGTTTTCATCTTCACCCTGAATTCATATGCTATCAATCGGAACAATCCCCTAAAAGGCTCTGTTTTGAACCAGAAAGTTTCTTTTTAACCACCCGAGGTCAGTGGTTCTGATTTAAACTCCATCCCATTGTCTGGGGATGGAGTGAGGGAAACCTCACTGATCTCACTGCCTATCTGTCTGAATTCCTAAATGCCTCCCCAACTCCAATTCACTTTCACCATATTACTTTACTTCCTGGCAGGTTACTTTGTAAATTTCCCACAACTCTATTATTGACTTTATGTTTGCAGTGCAACTAAAAATTAAACATTATTCAGCCTTATTCAGTTATCCTTACTAATGGGTTGGCTCCCCCATCACATGTCCTGAAGAGTAGCTCCTGGTACTACCTAACCTGCCTTGCCCTACAGTGTGAGCTGACAGTACCCAGAGCCATGGCCACAGAATCTCCAGATAGAATTATATCCAGTGCTATATCTGGAACACAAACATAGCCCCACCTATGCCAGGAGATCACTTAGAAACACAAATGCATCTAGGGCAGTAGCTTTCAATCCTTATGTTAGAATCAGCCCAGGACTTTTAAAATTATACTGATTCCCAGGAATTCTCCAGCAGACTGCTTTGACTTCATCTGCACCATTGTCTCTCCTGGGTCTCTAGCTCGTGACCCACACTGCAGATTTTGGGTTTGCCAGTCTCCATAATCATGTGAGCCAGTTACATATATATACTGATTCATAGACCACATCCCCAGAAATTCTGAATTAAGTGGTCTGGATGGGTTCCAGATCTGGAAGTATTTTTAAAGTGCTTCAGGTGATTCTAATGTGTTTCTAGGGTTATGAGCTGCAGATCTAGCTCTGGCCAGTGTGGGTCAGTTGGTTGGGCATCATGCCATAAACCAAAAGGTCTTGGGTTTGTTTCCTGGCCTGGGCGTATGCCTAAATTGCAGGTTTGATCCTCAGTTGGGACATGTAAATTGGACACACAAGAGAGGCAATCGATCGATGTTTCTCTCTCACATCGATGTTTTTCTCCCTCTCTTCTTTCTCCCTTCCCCTCTCACTGAAATCAATAAGCATGTCCTCCATTGAGGATTATAAAACAAAAAGAGCTACAGCTCTAAAGAAACTAAATAATATAGGAATGTAGTCTTTCATTCACCAAGTATTTATTGAGCACCCGTATGCACCAGCCATAGAGTCTAAGATACAGTGAATAATACTATTGACATGGAGTTTCCAAGGGTGGATGGAGAGTAAGAAAGAGAGAGAAAAAAATGTTTAGCTAGAGATACAGAAAGCATAATATATGCAAAGTGGACTTTTATAATGTGTACAAAGGCGTCTGGAATTCTGGATTTGGGTTTTCAGAACATATGGGTAGATTACTAGCATCAGGGAAGTCGAGACAAACAGGGCTCTCACTAGCCTTCAGAGTTAGGCATGAAGTAGGGAAAAGTTCTTTCAGAGAATCAGAAACTTTCCTATTTCTTACTGAGTTTTAAACCATTCATAAAACCTGGGTGGTAGTTGAAAGACAAGCATCTGTGTTTTCATGGGGGAAAGAGCCAATGACAGAGCTCTCCTTGGTTTTGCTCTTTAAAGCAAAACAGGATAAACAGGTTTGATGGAAGCCTGTGGGAGGCAGAGAGGGAATGAGACTTCTACTTCCCTCTTTTTTACAATTGACTCTTTTTCTCTTACTTCAAGCTGTTAAGAAGGAAACACTGTGGAGGGGGCAAGTTTTCTCATCTTATTCTCTTCTGAATTCAGCAAGGCTTTGATTAGAGATCCCAGGAGCACCAGGCTGACTCAAACTTTGCCAATCCACGTGTGCACCTGATCCTGCCAGTTTATACTATAGCACAAAATCAAGACAGCAGTTAGTTGGTTTACAATCAAACATGGGGCCAGTGTGCAGCACCACCTTGGTCGTTTTGGGAAATGCCCTACTTTCAGAGAACTTACATTCTGGTAGGGAAATTGGACAATAAAACAAATAGAATATCTTACACTTGCAAAGTACTATTTTAGATAGTATTTTCAAGGAAGTTCTTTCAAAGGAAGTGACATTTAAGAAGAGGCCTGAGTGAAATAAAAGAATGGGCTTTGAATTCCTAATAAATAGGAAGTCTTTTGCCAGCATATGGCTCTTTCTTTTACTCATTCAAAAAAAAAAATATATATATATATACATATATATATACATATATATATATATATATATATATATATACATATATACATATATATATATATTCTGCCCTCCTCTAATCAGCCCCAATCCAACTCTTATCTAGAAACTGCTTTCCAACAGTTCTGGGGTATAAGCCAACTGGATCTAGGATCTTGTTCTATCCCTTCTTCAGTGAGTCTTCTTATAAACCATTCCTGTGGTTCATAACTCCTGCAGCTGAGTTCAAGTTCTTTATAAAGTTGTAATCCTCCAAGGCCTGAAAGCCATATTCATAGACAGAGGTAGAACCCCCGTTCCAGGTGCTCAGTTTCATCATATGCCATATGTTACATCAGGAGGCTGGTTTCCCAAAAGTAATCACAGCTATCAAGACATCAACCTTGATGTTCACCGTCAGCCCTGTTGGCCAAAAATGGGAGAACACTGGGACCTCCAGGAATAGCTCCCTTCTCCCAGAGACGAAGGCAGATAAGGCCATGGTCTCTTCCTTTTCCTGAGGAATGATCATTGGAAAGTTCACCCATGTACTTAACTTCAGTCTTTTTTTGTACTAACACCACCTCTTCTATTGCTTTTACTTATGTTACAGCAATGAGCTAGACAAGGAAGAGGCAGGTCTTGCTCAGGCAAAGTTCACCCCCTACTTCTCCTGTTTCTTATGCTGGTGAGGAATAGACCTGAGTAAGTGCTGGCTGAGAAGGGAAGGGTAGATGAAGGCTCTCCCAGCCACTCTTCCTGCAATGATAGAGTTCAGAGCCAGTGGGTATGATGTAGACAAATTGGATAAAACTTAGGAAAGAGCAACCAAAAAAAAAAAAAAAAAAATGACGTAAAGGTTGGAAGGATTGAATGATGATGAGAGATTAAAAGAACTAAATATGGACAGACTGGTTAAACACCAATTAAAAGCAGTGATCAGAACTGTCTGCAGGTATCTGAACACCAGCAGGGAAGGGGGGCCACACTAGCAGGTGTGGGGTCAGGCAGAGGGGAAGTGAGGTAGACTGAGAATAAATAAGAGAAACTATTAGTGGCAAACTGCTGAGTGGTGAAAGAGCCTCTATTAAGGGAAGAGGTGGGGGTTAGGGAGCATAGAAAAGTAGTAGGTACAGAAGAGGGGGACATTTAACATATGGAACTGCCTTTGAGCCTTCTAAATATATACCCAACAATGTTAAGCAAACCCTGAGTGGGTAGAGGGCACACCCCAGAAAACTTGGTGTGTCACAGGGCCTATATCCTATCTAACATCTTAAGCCATAGCAGTGAGTTCCTGCAGGCCTGGATCCAGAATGGTCAGAGGCCAGGAAGGAGCATCAGATGAAACACTGGTTCAGTACAAAGATCAGACCATGTGACTGTCCAACTGGCACTGACCTCCTAGCACCTTTTTGTTTTAAAAGTAAACTCCTGAACCAGAAATATTTTCCCTTCTGCAGAGAAAGAGGCAGCTGGTCAGCTTGACAAGCGGAAACTGCAGCTTTCTTGTTAATGTGCAATTCTGAAACGGTGATGTATAGCTGGTGATAGATCATGTTGGGTTTCCAGAGAGCGGGAAGGCTAAAGTCGGAGCCTAATTCATGATGCATGAACACATTGATCTTCTGGGCTCTGAAAATACAGTGTAATGAACCCCCGCTAACACATCATTTTTATTCTACTGCACCTCACTAATATCTAATGATTTCACCTTCTACTGTGATCAAACATAATTGTATGGGAGTTTCAACTTTGTTCTTTGATATGGGAACATCATTGCCCAGCACTGTTTTGCTCTTTAACTATTGGTAGAGCAAGTCCAAAACTTACACATATAATGATTAAGATGCTGCAGGTGAGGATCTTTGGAGGAGCCTTATGTGTTCACATGTGTGTGTGTGTGTGAGTGTAGGTAAGCACAAGAAGGTTGTGTGTACATTGAGCCAAAAGCTAATGGAAGGGAGGGAAGATATTCAGGAAAAGTGTCTTCCTTGGTATGGTTATACCCTCCCCACCAATTGACTCTTGGGAAATGGCAATTACTTAGAATGAAGATTACATTGTAAATGTTATTGTTTATGGAATCCCATCTGCTGATGGAAATCACTACAATGATTTGGTTTAAAGTCCATGAAGCTTCCTGTGGGCTTCTTGCCAGCCTGTCCTTGATAGCATCATATCCTATGTGCATCTATCTCATGCTTCTTAGAGAGGGCTTTCAATTACACTACTCCAATCTCCATTTTAAAAAGAGTTTTTGGAAAACAATTTATATTAATTTTATAACTCTAGCCATCTGGTCTGAAGGTAGTTGGTTTTTGATGAAGGCCCAAAGATTTATGTGGATGAGTTGAACTCTCCTTTGTCAAGTACTGTACTTGATGGTAGCGCATCAGGATATGAGGCCTCTTCTGAAACTCTCTAGCTTTATGTGTGACTTTGGGGTTACTTAATGACTTACCACATTTGGACCCCTGCTTCCCCATGTAACAGAAAAGTCTGATATTTTACCTTGTCTGGATGCAGTTGACTAAACCAGATAATTTTGTGATGTTTTCACGATAACTTAATACCCTCTTTTTCTGACCATAAACTTTCTTCCTTAAGTCTGTAGAGTCTGCATTTCTTAGAGATTCCTACTCTTCCCATAATTAGAGTTGGGTGTCAGTAAATGATAACTTTATAACTTGGATAAAGAGAGAAACCTATAGTTTTGGCATTTTTTTCCTAATCTTGTTTTTAAAAAATAAAAATTATAAAGCATGAATAAATTAAGTAGAAGAGTTGTCCAATTATTCAGGTTCTTTAAAGGATCTGTAGCAGTATTAATGCAAAACTCAGTTCTTGAGGTCAAGCTCCTGCACAGCTTAAGAGGTAAAACTTTGATCCCCTCTGTACAGACCTTTGTACTTTGTTCCATGAGGAGCTGGCTAATGGAAGGTTCATGCATAAAAAGCTAGTATTCCATAGAAATACAGGCTAGAGCTTGTGATGCAGGTCAGTGTACAGTATCTGACTACAATCAATATGCACTTAAATGTTTAGATCATCTAAACCTTCACTTGGCACAAAGAATCTCCAGAGAGAACTTTCTTAGAAGCATAGAAATTACAATTCCAAAGCTGACTGTGGGTCTTCTCAACCATTTGTATTTTAAGAGAGAAGTCAGTGGAGGGGCTGAAAAATAAACAGTCTCTGGAGAGGAGAGCCTTGACTTTACTTCTGGTCACCACTTTCCTGAACAGCTTGGCCCAGTTCTTAATTATTGTCTCTCAACCTCTGCCTCTGTAATGGGAGTAATTATTGAGATGTGTGAACAAGGTGTGTTGAAACCATTGCTTAGAAGGGAAATATGGTTGTTCGTACTCACAGACTTGACAGAGGAAAAAGAGAAAAAGCTTTGAACTTTCAACTACCACATTGTTCTAATGCTAAAACTGCAGGGAAACTAAAAGTGTCATCTCTTTACTTTCATCTTTTCACTCCCAAACCTTATTAATTCCATGACCAAAACTAGGTTTAAATACTTTATTTTAGTGTTCAGTAAGCACAGACCCAGGATGGATTAAAACTAGAAACTTCTTATTACTTTGTCAACTTGTTGAGAGACATAAGAAATGGGAAGTGGAAAAGGAGATTGACCGATAGGCTCCACCAAAATCTTACTTGACCTAATAAGCAAATTTAGCAAAATAGCTGGATATAAAGTCAATATCCAGAAATCAAAAGCATTTTTGTATACCAATAATGAAACATCAGAAATAGAAGCAAGAAATCAAATCCCATTTACCATAGCAACAAGAAAAATAAAGTACCTAAGAATAAACTTAACCAAGGAGGTAAAAGACCTGTACTCAGAAAACTACACAACATTGAAGAAAGAAATGAAGGAAGATACAAATAAATGGAAGCATATACTATGTTCATGGATGGGCAGAATGAACATCATTAAAATGTCCATACTACACAAAGCAATCTATAGATTCAATGCAGCCCCAATTAAAATACCAATGACAGACTTCACAGAAATAGAAAAAATATTTCAAAAATTTATATGGAGCCAAAAATGCCCACAAATAGCCACAGCAATCTTGAGAAAGAAGAACAAGGTAGGAGGAATCACAATACCGGATTTCAAACAATACTACAAGGCTACCCTCATCAAAAACTATCTGGTACTGGCATAAGAATATACATATAGATCAATAGAACAGAATAGAGAGCCTAGAAATTAACCCAGGACTCCATGGTCAACTAATATTCAAAAAGGGGGAAAGTAACATAAAATGGAGTAAAAATAGTCTCTTCAACAAGTGGTGTTGGGAGAACTGGACAGCAACATACAAAAAGATAAAATTAGACCATTAACTGACACCATATATCAGAATAAACTCAAGATGGATAAAGGATTTAAACATAAGCAGTGCCACCATAAAGGTCCTGGAGAAATATACAGGCAGTAAACTTTTTGATATCCTACACCAAAATATGTTTCCTGATACTTCACCAAGGGCAAAGGAAATCAAAAAACAAATCAACAAATGGGACTATATCAACTTGAAAAGTTTCTGTTCAGCTAAAGAAAATATCAGCAAAATTCAAAGGGAACCAACTGTATGGGAAAACATAATTGCCAATGATACCTCAGACAAGGGTTTGATCTCCAAAATATATAAAGAACTAATGCGACTCAATACCAGGGAGACAGACAGCCCAATTAAAAAATGGGCAAACCCCCTGAACAGACAACTCACTGAGGAAGACATACAAAGGGCCCAGAGGCATATGAAAGAATGCTCAACATCACTAGCCATGAAAGAGATGCAAATTAAAACCACAATAAGATACCACCTCACACTTGTCATAATGGCAATCATCAGCAAATCAACAAACAACAAGTGTTGGCGAGGATGTGGAGAAAAGGGAACCCTGGTGCACTGTTGGTGGAAATGCAGGCTGGTGCAGCCACTATGGAAAACAATATGGAGTTTCCTTAAAACACTAAAAATGGAACTGCCTTTTGATCCAGCAATTCCACTACTTGGACTATACCCAAAGAATCCTGAAACACCAATTCATAAGAACCTATGTACACCTATGTTCATAGCGGCACTATTTACAATAGCCAAGTGCTGGAAGCAGCCTAAGGGCCCATCAGTGGATGATTGGATCAAAAAACTTTGGTACATTTACGCAATGGAATACTACACAGCAGAAAGAAAGAAGGAACTCCTACCCTTTGCAACAACATGGATGGAACTAGAAAGTATTATGTTTAGTGAAATAAGCCAGTCAGTGAAGGACAAATACCATATGATCTCACCCATTACAGGACAATAATGAACAAAACAAACAACAAGCAAAACAGAACCAGATATATGAATACAGTGAATAAGCCTTCAGTGGGCAGGGGGAAGGAGGGTGAAG
The DNA here is from genome assembly GCA_004026585.1 of Noctilio leporinus. Classification (NCBI taxonomy): domain Eukaryota; kingdom Metazoa; phylum Chordata; class Mammalia; order Chiroptera; family Noctilionidae; genus Noctilio; species Noctilio leporinus. The sequence goes on from PVIW01009917.1 coordinate 36,672, forward strand.
GGAAGGGGGAGAAAGAGGCAAAGAAGGGGAGCGGTTTAGACAAGAACCTAGTATGGAAGAACCATGGACATAGACAACATGTGGGATTGACTTTGTGGGGGAGTGGGTGGATGGGGAAGGGGACAGAGGGGAGCAAATGGGGGATGGATGTAATACAACAACAATAAAATTAAATAAAAAAAAGAAAGAAAAGAAAAGGAGATTGACCTCAAGAAGCTTGGAATCATGGGTAGGAATGAGGGCAGGGAAGCAGAGCTAGACTTAGGATTGAAGGAGGGGAGCTATACTGGCTTCTGCTTTGATGAGAAACAAAAAGAACAGTATCACAGTATGGATATGTATCATACATATTACATCACTTCATACATATCTTTAAAAACTAAATAATGTTATGGGAAAGATCTTATGATGGGAATGAAGTTTAATTATAGCAATGTCCCTAGCAGAACAATGTGGGTGGTGGGTATTTTTGAAGGGTTAGAGACAAGGATTTAAATTGTAAGGCAAAAGTTCAGAAAGACACAGGCAGAATTTACTGGTCTTGCTCAGACACTGAAAAACAAAACAAGCAAGTGGAAAAGCTAGAAAATCTCCTTTCACAAAAAAAAAAAAAAAAAGAATTGAAAATGTGACACCCTTTCTTGAATGATTTATATGTTTTTTACCTGGAGATTTGGTACTTGACCAGGTGACCTGGTGAGGTTCCTTAAAAGTCTAAAAGCAAATGATGGCAAGCCTTGGTTTAGCACATGGATCAGTGAATTGTTTGAGAGTCTTTTTTTCCCATCCATTCATTATTTTGCTTTTTAGGGTACTTTCACTCCATAAGAGTATTTGCCTCAGATAGGTCAGTTGGAGCATCATCTGGTACACTAAAAGTTTGTGGGTTCAATTCCCAATAAGGGCACATACCTCAGCTGTGGGTTCAATCCCTGGTTAGTGTTCATACAGGAGGTAACAGATCAATGTTTTTCTCCTACATCAATGTTTCTTTCTCTCTCTTTTTCTCTTCCTCTCTCTCTAAAATCAACAAACATATCCTTGGATGAGGATTTTAAAAATAAATAAATAAATAAAAAGTACTTCAATGTTAATGCAAAACCTAGAAGAGAAGGTAAAGGATGTCAAATATATGAGCAACACTCTAAAGGCATGATGTCTCTACTGAAGGATTTGACCCTAGTAATCTAATTTGCTTTAAATTTGAAAGAATCCTTCATCCTCTTGTTATAGGGCTCCATGTCATTGGCTCACAAAGATTACAATTCCTTTTCTTCCAATTGTAATGAATCCAATTCACGCACCCTCTTGGCTTGAAATTCATCACAACAACACACAGAGGGCAATGCTCCCCTGACGTGCCTCTTGGAGAAGGCATACTAGTCTCTTCTGCTGGAGAGAGGAGACAGATGATGCAAGACTATGAAGTCAGTCTCTCTCTCTTCCCCTCCCCTTCCTCTCTTCCAGCCCCTAAACCTCAATATAATCTTTGAAAAGAATACTATATCTAAATTATAGCTGATTCCTCATTATCCAGAAGTAAAAAGGTTAGGTGTGCCAAAAAGCCAGACTGACTGCAGCTTCATATTTTATCTTTCCACCTGGGAACAGTTCAGTTTTCTCAAATCCATTTGAAAACACTTCAGCGCATTCCATCCAATCTAGGGATTTTAACCTTTTTCTTCCTTTATTTATTTTTTAAACTAGCAGCTTAGAATTATAACTGACCAGCCTATAGCCTGCATATCTGTCTATCTATCTATTGATCAGTCAAGGTTCTAATGTCTTACAACAAAACTTGACTTTTGGATAACATTTGGTATTGATTCAGAGCTAAATTGGTTGGATCTTTGAAGGAATTGGTTGTATTATCAAGGGTTTTTTGAATGATAAATCATCATAGTAATTATGGCACTTGGTAGGAATGATAAGGCCTCTGTCACCCAAAGATACTGTTTTGCCAATCAGTAACTATCTTAATCCAAACTACCACAATTTGTTATATAATTAATATAAATTGAAGGAAGCCAGCTCCTGTGGTAGGGCCTGAAGATAGGGAGCAGAATACTAGGAAGGAATACCACTGCTCTAGAAAAAGATAGGTGACACTGTTAAGGCATAACCATTATTGTGGCATAACCATTATTAAAGGCATAACCAATATTTAAAAAGGAGATGCATCTCTACAAAAACATTATTACCAGATATAGAAATTTATGGGCAGTAGAGCGACATTTGCCAAGATACTAGTCAATAAAGACAATGACCAAAACAATATTTAATGTTAACTAAAATTTAAAAAATAGTAACTAAAATAATGAAGAATGTATCAGAAAACCTAAACTGTACTATCTCCCTAGGGCAAGGAGAAGAAGCAGAGTTAATGTTGGGGCATAGATTGAGGGAACGGGAGGGAAAGAGTGGTTCTCTTTTTAATCCCAGAGTGGTTCTCATTTTCAGCTATGCATCAGAAACATCAGAGGAGGTTTTAATACAACATTGTCTTCCCTAGAGATTCCGAGTCAAGAGACTAGAGTGGGTTTCAAGAAAATTCCCTCCACCAGACATTGTGATTCATATCCAAGGATGAGAACCATTGTATTGGACTACACATTTCATGAGAGAGGAATAGTGTTTTGCTCATCATTGTTTCTTCAGTGGCCAGCTCCAGCTTAGTGTATGGCTCATAGTAAGTGCACATAATGTTTATTTTAAGGGCTGGCCAAATAGCAGACTGACAATTGGAATGTATGACTAAGCATTTATTATGTGTCCACCAGGTGCAGGCTCTGTCCTAAGAGCCTGACATATAATTACTCGAATCATTCAGACTGCTCCCAATGAGGGATATATTTATTTATTTTTTAAATTAGGATATCTAAGACTCAGGAAAGCTAAGTAATTTGTCCAAGTTCATATACTAAGCTGGAGGAAAATACCTAACCTGCAGTCAGGTAAAAAAGGGAAGGAAGAGGGAAGAGAAACGGTTTTGAACTTTCACCTTCCAAGATTTCTATCAAGAAAGAGTTAAGGGATGGCAATCTGGTTGAGTGACATTTGAATGCCTGTCCTGCCTGAAATTCTGTTTTCCATGCAACACATTGATTTTACCTGTATGTTTACTTGGGGAACTTGGCAGGGGGATGGGTAACAGAGATTTCTGGGAGGTCCCACTCCCACCCCTTCTTATCCCATCCCACATCAAGTCATTGGTTTGGAGGAATGAGCTTGACATTTCCCAGTTCATCCTCCTAATGTCTCAGGAAGACAAAGAAGATATCCCAGGGTTCTCTTAACTTCCCTCATTTCTCTCTGTATACTAGCTAATTCTTGAAGTGTCTGTTAATGAAGAAAAAGTTTGGTTCCCATAATTAAATATGAAAAACTTAAAACCCAAATGTAATCCTATATTGAAAGTCATTCACATGAACATCAATCTACCAATAAGGGTAAATGACTGATAGCAACCACCTTTTTGTTTTGAAAAGGAAAGGAACGAAAGAGAACACCTGACTCTTGCCACTGACCTGGAATAAAGGAATCCTCTTCATCTTTACAGATATGCTTAGGATGAGCCTTATTTACATTCAACTGGGAAGGGACAAAATAGAAGCTGTGTTCAGAGGTATTTTTGTCATGGGCAGCTGTGAATACATGCAGCTTTTCTTCCAATGATTTATGAAGGGTTTTTGTTTGCCTCTAAAATGTGGAATAAAAAGCTCCATTCCCTAAGGCTTCATTAACGGAGATATCACCATCCCCAAAGATGCCTATAGAATCTTCAATGTGCTGAAATGACCCACATCAGAATCCGGCCACTGGGCCACTGAAGTCAAGGAGCTCAGCTCTGTCTCCAGCAGGTGAGGGTCCTTGAGCAACTCCATTAGTAGGACTAGAACAAGGGCATCTGTGTCCACAGAATATTTATCAAATGTCAGAGAGGGTTTGAGTGCTTTTATTACATTATCTCCATTAATTTTCATAACACCATCACAAAGTAAAAACTCATATGTTTTTCAATTTTTAAAATGAATCTTAGACAGCTTAATGTGGGTTGCCCATAGTAGCACAATTAATAATTAGAATACTGGCTATTTGAATTAAAGCCTGTCAAACATTAGAGTTCATTATCTTAGACACACTATGTTATACTATTTTATGGGGGAAATTATGAGGATAAAAAGAAACAATCAGAGTGTACATGCTTAGGACAGTTATGTATACATGTTCACATATATTGTCCATTTAACACTGTCTCATGCACCTCAGATTGTCTATGTTATTTAGTTCTAAAAGAAGTATATAAATTCATTTCTTGACACCAGTGGTTTTCATAATGTGGCATCCAGATCAGCATCAGCAGCATCTGGGAACTGGTTAGAAATTCAAATTCTAGAGCTCCACCCCAGGCTACTAATTTAGAAACTCTAGGGATGGGACATGGGATCCATTCATCTGTGTTTTAATCAGCCCTTCAGGTGATTCTGATGCATGTTCAGGATTCTGAGCCACTGAGTACTACTGAACTAACCCGGCAGAGGGTACATTCTCAGGGGAAGACTATAAAGGCACCAGACTGCAGTGTACCTATCCATTGAGCTCTCCATTGTCTTACAGAGAAACCTATGGGTTGTTATCCTGCCATTTATTTTGTGTTCTGCTTTTTATCCTTAATGACTAAGAAAAATTTGCACAAAGTTGTAGCAAATTTATTTTGGGGAGAGAATGAATATTATACTGGGTGTTAAAATAAAGGATCAAAGTGTGTTCAGAGACATGGTTCAAGAAACAGGGAATTACAGATGGGTAGATAGTTTTTATATTATGGAGAATATGCATGATATGTATCATTGTACCCTGGAATAAGTGACCAACATTTTTAGAAAAAGTGGAAGAAAGAAATTGGTAAAAGGTGTGTCATTACATGAGGATATTTGAAGAAAACCAAAGAGGTATTACAGAGAACAAGCTTCATAAGAATGGTGCTAAAGAGGATATATATATATATATATATATATGTGTGTGTGTGTGTGTGTGTGTGTGCACGTGTGACAATATTATTGATCATGTACTTGGCAATATAACATGGAGTTCAGAATTAAGAATACTTAGGTTCAATTTCTTTACTGGATCTACCATTACTAATGATTACCTTGAGTAAACTAATATTTCCAACCCACAGTTTCTTTATCTGTGAATAAGAAACTGTGGGGATGGATAGAGGCATAGGAATACACACTGCATCTTTCTCACAACTAAAAGAAATTTACATCTACCTTAGAACTAAATAAAAATAATGCAGAAATTTCAGAAACTCAAACTACATGGAAGTGCAACAAATAAAAAAGTAAAGAAATACTCATCCAGACAGGTAGGAGGGGCAGGGCCAGGGAAGAGAGCAGCAGCAGTGGCAGCAGTGGAACTGAGGCTGTAGTAAAAAGCACAGTCATACATTTAAACCTGGAAAGCAATCCTGGGGCCAGACTGCACAGCCCACAGTTCCAGTGCCAGGAAAAATAGTGCCATATTGCTTCTCACTGTGAAAAACAGTGGGTGGTGGGGCAGAGGAAGAAACTGCCGGACTCAAGTGGCAAGCAGCATTGTTCCCTCTCAGACCCTTCCCCCACATACAGCCCCACAATGTGATGAAACTGGTGTCACCTCACACTGATGAATTCCCAAAGCTCCGCCCCTTACAACATAATAAGTGCAACAGAACTACCCAAAATGCAGAGGAAAACACAGAAAACTGTCAAGCTAAGGAGGCAGAGAAGTATGGCCCAAAAGAGGGAGCTGATCAAGGTGTCAGTGGGACAACTGAGTGCCGAAGAAATGGTCAGCCTAACAGCCAAAGGAGTAGCCAACCTAACAGATGCAGAGTTCAAAACGCTGGTGATTAAAGTGTTCACTGGCTTGACATATGCTTAAATACAATAAACACAGAAAGAAAGAAAAAAGTGAAAGCTAAGCTATGTGAAATAAAGAAAAATCCACACAAAACCAAGGGTGAAAAGAAGGAAACTGGGGTTAAAATCAATGATTTGGAACATAAAGAAATTAACAACCAGTACAGAAAGAGGTAATAGGAATTGAAAAAAATAAGGAGAGGAATAGGAGCCTCTGGGACAACTTTAAACATGCCAGTATCTTAAGCATAAGGGTTCCAGAAGGAGAAAAGGAAGAGCAAGAAATTGGAAACTTACATGAAAAAATAATGAAAGAAAACTTACTTAATTTGGCAAAGGAAATAGACATAAAAGTCCAGGAAGCACAGAGAGTCCCAAACATACTAGAGTCAAGGAAGATCACACCAAGGCACATCATAATTAAAATTCCAAAGGTTAAAGATAAAGAGAGACTCTTAAAAGCAGCAAGAGAAAAGAAGAGAGTTATCTACAGAGGAGTTCCCATAAGACTATCAGCTGATTTTTCAAAAGAAATTTTTCAGGTAAGAAGGGCCTGGCAAGATGTACTTAAAGTGATGAAAAGCAAAGACCTTCAACCAAGATTACTCTATCAAGCAAAGCTATCATTCAGAATGGAAGGGCAAATATAGTGCTTTCCAGACAAGGTAAAGCTAAAGGAGTTCATCATCACCAAGCCATTATTATATGAAATGTTAAAGGGACTTATTTAAGAAAAAGAGGATCAAGATTATGAACATTAAAAAGACAATAAACTCAACTATCAACAACAGAATCTAAAAAATGAAAACAAAATCTAAGAAGACAACCAGACAGGGGTGTCATCTGGGAGGGGAAAGGAGAAGAAGTGGGGAAAGGTGCAGGGATTAAGAAGCAAAGCTGGTGAGTGCAGAATAGATAGAGAGAGATTAAGAATAGTACTGGAAAAAGTAAAGCCTAAGAACTCACGTGCATAACCCGTGGACATGAACAAAGTGGGCTGGGATAGCTGGAAGGAGGGGTGTGCTGGGCAGAGGGGAACAAAGGGAAAAGAAATTGGGAGAAATGTAACAGCATAGTCCAGAAAAGAAAGAAAGAAAGAAAGAAAGAAAGAAAGAAAGAAAGAAAGAAAGAAAGAAAGAAAGAAAGAAAGAAAATATGAAAGAAGGAAAGAAACTGTGGATAAGAATAACATTATAGAGAGAATTAAATTTGATACAGCTCTTAGCATAAACCCTGGTATGTATATTGTAAGTGTTCAATACATTTTAATAATAATACTTAATAAGAGACATAATATCACCATTTATATTGTTTTCTTAAACTAAGAAGTCTTCTTGCAAAAGATGAGGTTTTATCAATAGTTGAGTCCCCAAGGAGACAAGGGTGGTACCAAATAAAATCCAGTACCAGGCCCCAGAAGTTTCTGTCTCAGTCTCTTCCTGACTGATTATTGTCTTCTTTGTCAGGGGACATACTTTTTTTTTTTTCTTTTTTCTTTTTTAAGATTTTATTCATTACTTTTAGAGGGAAGGGCAGGGAGGGAGGAAGAAAGGGAGAGAAACATCAATGTATGGTTGCCTTTCACCTGCCTCCAGCTACAGACCTGGCTGGAGACCTGGCTTGCAACCTGGTTTTGTGCCCTGACTGGGAATTGAATCAGCAATCCTTGGGTTCGCAGACTGGTGCTAATCCACTGAATCACACCAGCCAGGGCAGAGGACATACTACTTTTTAATTCTTTTTCTCCAAATCTATGGATTGTTAAGCATAAGGTCCCTTCTCCCCAGCCCTTTCCAGAATCTTTAAAAAAAATAGATGTTATTAATTTTTTTAGTGAGGGGGAAGTAAGGGAGAAGGAGAGAGAGAGAAACATTGATATGAGAGAGAAACATCTGACCACCAGGTACAGAACCCACAACCCAGGCAACATGCTCTGACTGGGAATCGAAATGGCGACATTTTGCTTTGCTAGATGACACCCAACCAACTAAGCCACACCAGTCAGGGCCACAGAGTCCTTATTTGACTTACTTGGGTCTCATCTCTTCCCTTTTGAAAGTTTCCTCTGTTATTTGATTTTGTTTTGCCTCCATGCCTTGATCTTCAGGTTTGGTTATTCCCAATCAGTACAGCTGGACTGTCTTCTGGGAATTTTAATTTTTTAACTTTTTTGTAGTCTTTGGGATGCTTTCAACAGCATTGAGGTGAGTCTGCTTGAGTTAGGAAGCTAAAAGAGGATTATGAAAGGTTTTTCCATTTTCCTGCAGAAAAAGCTAGATTGGCCTACTTCTTTGGCATCATGCTATGCCTTATTATAGTACAAACCTTAGCAAGTTGCAATATATACAGCAGGTGCTTAATGAATGCTAGGCCATGAAAAAGTTTACATTTTAATAGAAAAGAAAGATGTGGAAAGGTCAGCCTGTAAAACTGCAAAAGGATTTGGACAGGATGTGGCACAGTGAGAGGGCGTAGAGAAGCAAGAGGAAGGAAATAGAGGGCCTTTCCCAATTTTCTGATGTCACAGACAATGACCTAAACAGGGCAATGCTGAGAAGACAATGCCAGAGTCAGAAAACCCTTGTCCATAGCTGATCCTGCTGAAGGCCTCAAGACCAGCATATAGGTTGGGACTTACCTGACAGTTCCCTTTGTGTGATAGATACCCCAGGGAAGAAGTATTGCAACAGGGCACACCTCCTAGTCTGCAGAAGGAAGGCAACAGCTCGTCAGTCAGTCTTGCCAGTAGTGTTTGGGCAGCTGGCATCCCCTCCCACCATGCTGTGTATTTACCCAACTTCAAAGGCCAAGGCAGCCATCAAAGGGAAGAAGAGGAAAAAAAACAAAATTGACTCCTCTCCCCACCTCAGCCTCAGTTCTCTAGTAGAAAGTGTCCTTTGCCAAAATCTTAACTAGTAGTGCATGCTGTCATTATCAGGTATGTATGGTTGCAGTGTTAACCAAGAGGAACTTTTCAATCTGGGCCAAGATATGACTCCCTCAGGCAGGTAGGGGCTAAGCCATAAGGGTCTGTTCTATAGCATGATTCATAGTCCCACATCACTGTTAGGCTGTATAGTGAAAAGGCAATGGTATTTTGTTTTTCTTTGTTGTGTTTTGTGTGTTTTAAAGTCAGGATCTGAGTATATGTGTTGGATTAGAGTGGAACCTGTGGAGCAGACAGAAGGCAAGAAATCTTCACATGTATGTGTTGAAACTGGTTAAATTTCACATCCGGCTGGGTTATCCTAAATTGACACAAAAATAACTGCCAGGGAGGGAAAAAAGGATGGTGCCAAGAAATTATGGCATAGGGTAGAGCATGGGCCTTTAAAGTCAGAGAGGTCTGTGTGAGTTATTTAACCTTTCTGAGCTGCAATTTTCTCATCCATATGATAATAATAATACTCAGTTGTTGCAAGAATTAAATGAGATGTCTTACATGAGTAACTGACTCACAGTAAACATTCAATAAGCATTAGTATCTGTACTGGTTTCTTGAGGCTGCTGTGTCAAATCGCCACAAACTTGGAGGCTTTAAACAAGAGAAATTTATTCTTTTGCAGTTCTGGAGGTCAAAAAGCCTGAAATCAGTATCTGCACCAAAATCAAGGCGTTGGGAGAGCCGCACTGTCCCCAGAAGCTCCAGAGGGAAAATCTATTCCTTGCCTCTTCCAGCTTCTGGTTGCCGCTGGTGTGTCTTGGTTTGTGTCAGCATCACTCCAATCTTCAAGACAAGTATCTCTAAATTTCTCTCTGCTCCGCCTTTGCATCACCTTCTCTGTGTGTATGTCAAATCTCACTCTGCCTCCTTGTTATCAAGTTAACTACTATGGCATTGAGGGCCCACTTGGATCATCTTCCCACTTCAAGATCCTTACATTGATCGCATCTTCAAAGACCACTTTTCCATATAAGGTGATGATCCTTTTTGAAGGAATGCTCACAAATTCCAGGGATTAGGACCTGGATATTTGGGAGATGGGAGAGGGGGCAGGGAGCATTAATCTGCCTGCTAGCCACTATGTCCTCCAGGTTTTGGAACTGCAGAAAAGGCTTAAGAGCAGGAAGAGACAGGGTATCTTACTACATTTACATGCAAATTTAGCATCCAGTTCTGATTCTTTTTCCTCAAGTTGCCAACTCAGAAAAATGAGGCATCCAGGTGAGGGAAGATGGCGACAGAGTAGAGAGCAGTGCTGATGGTGTTCTCGAGTACCAAAGCAACTAGAGGACAGGATAAAGGAGCATGAGACGTCTTCAGGACCCTGGGGATTGGAACGGGCAGCATCTGGACACAGGGGAGCAGAGCCCAGAGGCAGAGGAGGCCAGCAGGACAGTAGGTGAGGCGTTCCCGACCGGCCGGTGGGCCAAGGTCGGCTCTGGGCAGGGGCGGCTCTGCCTAGAGGGGCGGGTTTGACTGGGGCCAGTTTCAGGTTCCCTGGCGACTGGAAGTCTCAGCAGTGAAGTGCGGGCGGCAAGGGCAAACGCCGTAGGGAACACGGAATTGAACTCTTGCAGGGGAGGGACTGTGTGACTCAGCCCGGCAACAGGGAGAGGAGGCTTCGCGGCGCGCGGGGCTAGAGGCAGAGGAGAAGAGTCCTGCGGGAAGCCGGAGCGGGGGAGCAGGAAGTGCACCGGCCGGGGCGGCGAGAGGGCCGAAAAACGGAGCTGCTGGGCCGCTGGGGAAACAGCAGCTAGAAGCCCCTGCGAGGGGGGAGGCCCAGCCTGCCGCAACCACACAGGCCCCCAGGCTCCGCGGGAAAATCCAAACGGCGAGCCGGAGAGCCCGCAAGCCGGGAACTAGTGGCGGGAGACCCGCCATTGCCGGAGACAAAGGCCACACCGCCTACGCCTGGGAGGGGCTCATCACAGAGGCCACGTAAAGGACTCTGCGGAGAGCTGATTGGCTTGGGGGCGTGGTGCCCGCCCCGGAAGGGCGGGACAGTGTAGGCGGACCCCGGACAGTGTTGACTGACAGGCCCGGCCTCCTCCCGGAACTGCGGGGGTGGGGCCAGTCGTCACAGGGACCAGAAAAGTTGCTGGCTGCCCTGCAGAAGTGCTGGGGGCTGTCCTGAGCAGGAAACTCCGCCAGTAGTGGGAGGGGGCTGCCTGCCGGCTCCAGAACATCGGCAGCCCTAAAACCCAGCCAGGCTGCAGAAGGCCCAGCCTACCTGGAGGCGGACACTCAGAATCAGCCCTACTGTGACAATCAGAGGCCCTGCCACGCGCCAAGGCCGGCTAGAATATAGACAATAGACTGTAAAGTCCTGACCAACAAAAAGAGGCAGCATCAGGAAAGGGATTGCTGCCAATCTCAAGCACCTGAATTATACCGAGAGCAATATGAACTATTAAGCCTCAACATATCCTTTGCAAAAGTTACTCCTCACATATTCTTAATCACCCCCATACCTCAATCCACCTAAATACCCAAGACCCTCCCCTACTCTCGAATTAAAGTTTATTCACTCTGTGGCTATAACGCATTCCCAGTCCTCAATCTAAGTATTCCTCCCTTCCCCAGCCTTTCTAAACCCTTTCTTTATTCTTTTCTTCCTTCCTCCTTTTTTTTTTTTTTTT
>PVIW01009918.1:0-48148 GCA_004026585.1 Noctilio leporinus
CCACTGAAGGCCTATTCACTGTATTCATATATCTGGTTCTGTTTTGCTTGTTGTTAGTTTTGTTCATTATTGTCCTGTAATGGGTGAGATCATACGGTATTTGTCCTTCACTGACTGGCTTATTTCACTAAGCATAATACTCTCCAGTTCCATTCATGCTGTTGCAAAGGGTAGGAGTTCCTTCTTTCTTTCTGCTGTGTAGTATTCCATTGTGTAAATGTACCAAAGTTTTTTGATCCAATCACCCACTGAGGGGCACTTAGGCTATTTCTAGCACTTGGCTATTGTAAATAGTGCTGCTATGAACATAGGGGTACATAGGTTCTTATGAATTGGTGTTTCAGGATTCTTTGGGTATAGTCCAAGTAGTGGAATCACTGGATCAAAAGGCAGTTCCATTTCTAGTTTTTTAAGGAAACCCCATACTGTTTCCCACAGTGGCTGCACCAGCCTGCATTCCCACCAACAGTATATGAGGGTTCCCTTTGCCCCGCATCCTCGCCAACACTTGTTGTTTGTTGATTTGCTGATGATTGCCATTCTGACAGGTGTGAGGTGGTATCTTATTGTGGTTTTACTTTGCATCTCTCTGATGACTAGTGATGATGAGCATTCTTTCATATGCCTCTGGGCCCTTTATATGTCTTTCTCAGTGAGTTATCTGTTCAGATCTTTTGCCCATTTTTTAATTGGGCTGTCTTTCTCCCTGGTGTTGAGTCACATTGGTTCTTTATATATTTTGGAGATCAAACCCTTGTCTGTGGTATCATTGGCAATTATGTTTTCCCATACAGTTGTTTCCCTTTGAATTTTGCTGGCGTTTTCTTTAGCTGAACAGAAACTTTTCAATTTGATGTAGTCCCATTTGTTGATTTGTTCTGTTATTTCCTTTGCCCGTGGTGAATTATCAGTAAACATATTTAGAACTGTGGTTTTCTAACTGAGCACCCTGGAGGTACATGGGGTGTTAGGCTGGTGTGTGTGTGTGGCGGGGGGGTGACTGGATTTTAGGGAGCAGGGCCACTCCTTAGCCCCACTTCAACCAGAGTAGCTGATCCTTTCATTACCAAAAATAATTTGGGCATCTGAGATTTTGTTTGAAATTGTTCCCGCATGTTAGCTAAAACCGTGTGAAAACTCCCGATAGTGAATCAAATTGAGAAAGGATCCCACATTTGGAGGAAAAGGTGCAAAAGGGTAAAAACAGTGAGAGAAGGTGACATGGGCACAGTGTCATAGTGAAGCTACAGGTGGATAACAGACACCTACAGAGGGAAATAAAGAACCAATGATGAACAAGGCTTGTCAGAGCTGTGTAAGCAAGCCTTAAGGACAATAAATTAAAAAAAGGCAAGAAACAACCAGGCCGTCTCTTGATGTGGTCCCGTTATGAAGGGGGTGTATGTGTTGCTACAGCCATGTAGGTAGATCATAGAAAATCACATAGCGCTTGATTTTATTTGTCTATAGTCTGGTTTATAGTATACTCCTTCAAAGGACTCTTTTGAAAGAAAAATTACTTTAGCAACACTACAACACTAGCAACAATTTTTGTAGGTGAAGCGTATTCATGAGACATCATAATTTTGGGAGGATGAATCTTCCTCTTGGAGGAACGTTACTGCAGAAAACAGTTGTGTTGGCAGAAATGAATCAAAATAAGTAAAAGTGGGGTTGACAATAGAGAAGCCCTGACTGGAGGATTAAACGAGTGAAATAGAATTGTTTCACCTATAGCGGTAAACTTAAGTACGCAAAGCAGAACAAATACAGTGTCAACGCTGTAACTTCATTATACAACATGTTTCTGAAAATCCCCAATATTATGAAGGAAACTGGGAAGAGGCATAGAGCTGTGTGAACGAAATACGTCCTCTGACAGAGTAAGAGATCTTATTTTTCAGCATGATCGTTACCGAAATGTATCTTCAAGTATGATTTTTATAAGACTTCAGGGTAATAATGTGTAATTTTTAAAAAATTACCAATTTTACAGAAGACAACATAAATGAAACATGGTGTGAAAGTAAGCAAACATGAGAAACAACAGTGAAAATGTCACCTAAATCCCCAAAGCAGGAAGCGAGAGGAACAGGAATGAGATCAAACACATCCATGATCATAAACATAAATAAAGATACTCGGCTAGAAAATTCATCTTTGGGATAAAAACGAAGCAAATCTCACGTGCTCCTTATAAAGGACTATCTCAGAAAGGAAAGAAGAAAAAAAGAAAATGGGAAGATTGAAACCAAAATGTTGGCCTAAGACGTGCGGGAGGAAAAAAAGCAAAACTCTCCCCAGATTCTGATCTAGTATCACATAATTAAGAGTTATCTTCTGGTGGGGGGTCTGGACCTGCCACGCAGAAATGGCACCGTCCGTGTACAGGGAAGGAGAAAGAAGACCAGGTCATCCGGCAGCTGAAGGAGAACATGTATTTGGTGTCTGCCACATCTTTGCATCCTTTGGTGACACTTTTGTCCACGCCACCGGTCCTCCTGGGCAAGGACACCATGGGCTGTGTGGCTGGTGGGACGAAGGCTGAGGCTGACCAAGGAGGGTCCTCTGCTCACTGCTGTGTTGACTGCCCAGGATGGAGCCCAGAGGGGTGGGGAGCTGGGCATCGTGCTCTCCCCATCAGACCTGGGCCATAGGAGGCGACAGGACCAAGACCCCTGGACCAGGGCTCAGCTCTGAGAGCACTTGCTGTCTCGGGAACGAAGGTTGGAAGGATTGAGGATGCCCTGCCCCCCATCCCCTTGGACAGTGTCACCAGGAAGGGAGGTTAGTGTGGTCACCCTCTGTGGACAAGAGCCCTCAGATGATTGTTTTCTGTCAGTAACTGGCTTTTGTGTCAACTGAGAAACAAAAATGTACACAAGCGTTAAAATTGATGGAGGTCATTTTATATTGATAATAAGTACAAGGCACCCTACACACAAAAGGGTCAGGAATATGTATGCAGTGACTGCACATTGTTGACATATGGACAGACAACATAATACTTTTATGCACTATACACAAGAAGAAAAAGTTTTAAAGTCCAGAAGAAGAAGAAGACTTCGCACAGTTTTCCGTATCTTTGAAAGATCAAGCAGCCACAACTAAGGGAGAATAGAGAGAATAGGGAGGATATTCTCTGGATAATAACATCACTGAATTTAATTCCATAGACCGAATTGGAATGTGTACCTTACGAACAGTTGAATACCCTTTGGTGAGAGATCGTTGAACAATGATAAAATGTAATTAGGTACAAAGAAAACTTTAATGCATTTCAAATGGGAGGAATTATCTAGTTCATTTTCTGTGATCACAGACTTCAATTACATGGGAAAAATTGCAATCCCCTAAAAAAAAAAAACACCCTCAACTTATGATTTTAAACATCTTAGAAAACAGGAAGCAGGAGATATCTCCGTATCAGACTTAAAGGTGCTGTGAAGGCAGAGATGAAAGCAAGTGGTAGGGACTAGGAATGAGTGAAATTGATGAAAGATTCATTCCAAGCTAGAAAAGGGGAAGGAAAAGCAATGAAACCTGCTGAAGCAGGAGGAAAGAATGTTATTAAATCAAAAATGAACAATTGAAAGACAAAATTAAATAAATTCTTTTTTTTTTTTTTTTTTGGTGAAGGGAGAAAGAAAAGACTGTAGGCAACTTTTTGTGTGATGAAGACCGATTTTAAAGAAAATACAGTGTAAAAACTGACATTTGAAGTGGAAACTCAGAGAGAAGAACTTGAGGACCAATTTCTACAGATGCCAAAGTTGACACTTAAAAATAGACAAGGGTGCTGGGATAGAGGGTTTTATTGGTTAGTATAATCAACAGTAAGGAAATCGATGGAAGGTGTCCTTATTCATTAATAACCCTGGTAACATACTTGATAGGATGCACACAGAAAAATTGTAGCCCAATTGGACTCCTGGAAATAGGCAAAAAGTCCCAAATTTAACAAGAGCAAATTGACCAGCATTCTGTTCAACGAAGATGCAGTTAGGACCCAAATGGACATTCCAAGAAGTCGGTCACGACTTGGTGGTGGACATCTTTTACTCCGCTGCGTACCCACCGTTCCAAAGAAAAATCTCAACAGGAGCAAAAACAGCGTTTTGTTGACATTGCAGTCCAGCTCCTGAAGGATGGCGGGGTCAGCCTTGTCAGCTTTCTGTCTTCCTCTGCCTCAGTTTTGGGGCCGTGATGGGGGCCATTGCAGCCCCCCCACACCCCCACATGGGCCGGTGAGGTGCCGCCCACATCCACGGGGTAAATGAGGGACCTGTGCAGAGGCTGCTCTTTGCACAGGTCCCTGTAAACAGCCAGGGTGCCATTCCATGGACTGACTTCCTCTGTGGAAACAAGAGCCATGTCTGAGAACCAGGCAGGCTAGCACGGAAGACTTCCGTGGAAAGGAGAGGAGGAAAAAGTTGTTCTGGGTTGAGCGTTAACGAGTCGGTTTTATATACATACGTTGTCTCCAAACTTGACACCCAAGCACAGAGCCTTCATACTTGGAGCATGGTCTCCAGCCAGGTCTCCAGCCAGGTCCGTAGCTGGAGGCAGGTGAAAGGCAACCACACATGGATGTTTCTCTCCCTTTCTTCCCCTCTCTAAAAATAATAAATAAAATCTTTAAAAAAAAAAAAAAAAAAAAACTTACATAGACACAATTTCACTCAGCCCTTGTGAGAGCCCTGGAGGTGGTTAGTCAGACCTCCTCTGTCACTTGGTGACAGAAGGACAGTTCCCAGCAGCAGGGCAGTTGGCCCAGACCAGTCAGGGATGGAGGTGCCCCGCTTCCAGGTCAGCGCAGTCGGACAGAGGGGTACTCCCAGCTGCCGGGCACCCCGCTTGCAGGGGACCCTTGACCGCGTCTGAGAAGAGGCGTTCCAACAGAGGAGGAAGACTTTTAAGTGCAAAAACATACTCAGAGCCTTGAGCGTACGCTTGGGAAAGCAATGCTGAGCCATGCTTAGATCTGGGTTGGCAGACGTTTTTTTCTGGGAAGGGCCAGGTAGTAAATAGTTTAGGCTTTGCAGGCCATCCTGCTTTTCATACGTTCTTCTGTTTTATTTCTTCCAACCCGTGGAGGATATAGTAGTCATTCGTAGCTCACAGGTTGCAGGAGGATTTGTCCGGGGCCTGGTAGAGCGCGGAGCTGAGACGCAAGGGCCTGGGCGCCCAGCTTCGTGGGGCAGGACTTTGGCTGGGACGCGCGTGAGAAGCAGCCCCCCTCATCTCGCGCTTACGTAGCATAGAAGCGGGTAATGAAGGGGGTTGCTGCGCGTGATGTTGGCTAACTGGACACACCCCGACTTGCTGCGTCCTGTGGGTGATGTGGAATTGGCGAGTAGATTATCCTCCCGAGGACTCCTGGGTCCCGCTCTCCCTCCCCTGGGCAGCCGCCACCCGGATGGGTCCCTTAGGTGGTTACTGGCCGTGAGAGTTGGGTGTCTCGGGCAGAGCTTCGCCCTGGTGCTGGTGGACGGCCCTGGTCGGCCACTTAACTAGCTGGGGGCCTGGGGGACACTTTCAGTTCTCTCGGCTTCGGTTTTCTCGCTGGTAAAATGCAGAACGTGGCTGTGAACCCTACGGCCACTTCCACTCTGATGCTGCCCTGCCACAAACAGCTGCACTGAACGCAGCGTCCCGCGGGACTGCCCGTTGTGGAGAATTCACTCAACAGTTTGTGCCTGTCGAACACCGAAGGCTCCGCCCCTGTGGCTGGATTTCTGAGCTTGGGACTCCTTTCACTTGGGGATAAAAACATTTGGACCATAAAGTGTAGAAATTACGTTTGGAAGCGTAGCGTGGAGAATGAAAACATGCCCGCGACGCATTTCTAAAAACGTTCCCTTAGGTTTCTGGGTAATTCTTGTTCGTTGCATAGTTACCACTGTTTTCCATTTCCTTTGTTATGTAGCCGAGAATGTGAACTCCACGCCCAAATAACATTTCATTAAAAAAAAAAAAAAAAGCCACATTGGGGATATGTCTTCCCATTTCTGATGGCCAACAGGAGTTCTTACTAACATCATTGTACACCTTCCTGGAAAATAATTTAACAATAGGCATTGACTCCTAAAAGTGTTCCTATCTTTTGACCCTGCAACTCCCCATCTATTAACTATTTTAAGGACGTCATTATGCATGCTGATAAAATTATGTACACGTAGGCACACGATAGCATTTTTTATAGAGAGATTGGGGAAAGCTGTAATATTTAGCAGTGATTTAGTGGCTAAAAATGATGGTACCTCTGCTCAGTGGAATATTGTGATGCAATGCAAACAGGTTTGACAGGAGGGGTGAAAACCACAGATGAGGCTCTTGGCGCAGCAAAGGACAGCAAACTATAAACACGGAGCGCAGTTGTTTGCAACTATAAACAAGGTAACATGCTACCAGCCAGCGCGTGTTCAGGTGATAACGGTACGAACTTTACATACGTATGTATTACATGTTCCCAGCAACCCTGGGGCAAGCAGCGTCATTCCCACTTGACAGTTTGGGAAACTGAAGCTTTGGAATGTTAGGGTGTCCGAGGTCGCAGAGCCTGGATTTGAACCCCAGTCTCTGCTTATGAAGCTGTGGTTATATGATCTCTTATGAGTTATCGTAACATACCATGAACAATAGTAGCTGCAAAACCTCAGGGCGTGCGAGTGAGCTCCTGTCCTTGTGGAAATGCAATTGATTCGAGGCTGGACGAATAGCGTGGGGGGTGCAGCTAGGCACTTGTGGTATGGCCCCCGGTCCCCCCCCTCCCGTGGGGAGCCGTTTCCTCTGGCCCCTCCCCAAGGAGCAATAGCATTCTTCTCCTAAGACGAGATCGGGGGGACGGGGCCCATGACCACGGCAGAAACAAATTGCTATTCTTTGGAAAGCTCTTGGCCTTCAAGGATCACATGGGAAAAAGGAGCAGTTCCAGTTTTAACACTTGGACCAGAGCGCCTCCCCGTCCTCCTCCTCCGGTCCTTTCTTCTTCCTTTCACATCAGCATGTGGATGTCATAAAAGTGTGCAGGGTGGCGGGGCCCTGGGCGGAGAGGAAGCGCGGGAGTGGTGTAATTGAGCTGTTATTGTCTGCCTCTCTGGGCACACATCAGCTGAATAAAACATGTAGTCAATAAAACACAGCCAAACTATAAAACCGAGCCCTTTGGTGCTTTCTTATTGGGTGTTATGCAACTCCGAAACCTGTGGCCATAAAACGGGGAATGAGGGAAACTTGACACTTGCGAGAACAAAGGCACTAGGTGGAAAATAGCCCGAGCTGAGCGCCAGTCATTTTTGGGGGGGCACCTGGAAGCAGTTAGCTTCGGGAGCCAGGCGGACCTCACCCCTGCCCTGTTCCCGGCCCTTCCTGACATCTGGGTGGGAACCTGGAGAGCAACATGCTTCTCGATATTCTGCACAAGGACGCGTTTCTGTCAGGTGGTGGAGGTACCGGCCACGGGCGGAGAAAGACCCCTTGGGGCACTTCCGCTTTTGGGCGCCCTGCGCTGGGGTGGAGACTCCGACGTGGGACGTCCATAGGTGCCAGTGCCCCTGGGCTGTGCGGTAAGAACCAACTTGAACTTAGGAATGCTTGAAAAGAAAAGAAAAGAAAAGAGAAGGGTCTCTTTTGGCCAATGGAAAATTGAGGGCCAGACCTCGACACATTCCTCATGTGGTTCAAGACCAAAAGAAAAGTGGAAGTTGTTTATTTTTTTTTTTGAAGTTAATTTTATTTATTATTGTTGTATTATAATTGTTTCATTCCCCCGCTATGCTCTCCCCCGCCCCCCAGTCAATCCACAGCTCATTGTCCAAGTCCATGGGTTTTCTCCTCACCAGCTCCTTGAAAAGAGGAAGTTTTTTTATTGTCGGTGCCTTGTTAGGACTTGTTGAAAAGTAGGCCAGTGTGATTTGTCTTATTTTAGGTTGTAGAAACATTTGTTCTTCCCACAAGAGGTATTTTAAGTACTGTCAGGACTAAGATGGCAACCCCAAACAATTCATTGAAAAAAAAAAATTTATTTTTTGCCTAATTTTAAAACAAGTGTTGTTGGTGATGAGGACTGAAAGCAGGACCCCACCGTGAGCCTCCCAGGGTGCCCATCACGGGTCAGACTGGCCTTGGAGTGTCAGGGGACTGTGAGGTGGGCTCACCAGGGCCGGCGTGCCTAAGGGATGGAGAGGCCCACTGCTAATGGAAGGGAATTAGATTTAATGAAGGAGCTCAGTCTTGGCCAAGTAGCAAAAACTGAGTCATCAACGGGGAACGGCCCCTCCGAGTCAAGCTTGTTGCGATTCTACTTAGACTTGTCTTCCGGCCCAGCCTCCTCCGGACTCACTCAGCTGAGGGCTGGGCTGGGTGCGGAGGGCCGGCTGGGCCACTCGGAAGTGCTGGTTCGGTGGAAACTGCCGGACATCGGGGGCACGAACAGATGTGGGGGCGCAGCACAAGTAGGGGTAAGGATTCTCACTTGCAGCAGCCGAGTGCCCGTTTCAGAAGAAGGGGAACCGAACTGCAGGGCCCCTGTTGGATATTTTGTAAATAGGTCTGAGAAACTTCCTGGGTCCTTCCCACATTAATGGCACGGGTTTGGGTGTGCAGATTATAAAAGTTGTGGAGATGGCGTGGGTAGACCTCACATGGCTACATGGTGGTGGAGGATGCTGGGTAGGAAGAGAAGAGAAACACGTCCAACATGTTCTGTCTTTTACGTTAGTCTTGTCTGGAAGTGGAAATGCTCCGGAAAAAAGCCATGGGACTTATTTCTTAAAGGTGTCAAAATAATTGGAGCTTGGATAGATGAATGGGCTAGGGTAGTTATTGAACCTCTTCGAATGGATTATCCCATTTCTGACTTTTGGTTTTAAAAAGTACTGGTTGCAGGCAAGGGCCTGGTGTACCTGCCGTCCCGTGTGCCGTTGGAGGAAGAGCTCCTCCATGTTCTATGCTGTAGTGTCTCTGCTGCCTAGGTTGTCCCGCTTCATACAGGGAGGTGGCTGGTACCGCATGTTGAATTTTATTTCACACGTGCATTACGTCGTGGATTATGCTTCCTACGTGGCCCCCAGTCACATAGGGTCACTTTTCCCTGTGACACTCTCCGAAGCAATTTCTCCCAACTTTTCCTGGCCTCCTCGGAATGAAAGAAAACACAGTTCTGCTCGTACAGGTCAAGGAAGGGTTTGGAGGCCTTTTTTTTTTTGATTTATCATTTTTTATCACATCATTTTTTATTGTTATCCTATTCCGCTGTCCCAATTTTCTCCCTTTGTCCTCCCCTATGCATCCCATTCCCCTGTCTCATAGTCAATTCCCATGCTGTTGTCCATGTCCATGGGTCATTCATACAGGTCCTTTGTCTAGTCCCTTTCCCTTCTTTCCACAGTTACCCCCTCCTAGCTCCACCCTGTAGAGGCCTTTTTTAGCGTTTGGAGAACCTGTCTCTTACTAAACCGACAAACTGCTTCGTGAAAATGTCTCTGCTGCTCAGGCAAACCCTGGCAGTGTAACCCGCTTGTCAGTTATTTTATCCTAAGCTCCTGGATCCCCAGCTACATTTCAAGGCTTGTAGGCCTCCCTTGTGGAGTCCTAAGTGCATAATTTTTCAGATGGGAGAATTTGAATTTTACCTGTCACCAGTTTTTCATCCATCATCCATCCATTATTCAGCCATCTACTCATAAATCTATTCATCACCCATCCATCACCTACCGGTGCATCCTTCCCCCATCCTTCCATCCATCCATCACCTACCCACCATCCATCCATCCATCATCCATCCACCCACCCACCCACCATCCTTCCATCGTCCATTCATCCATCCATCATCTAGCCATCATTCTTCCATCTCTCCACCATCCACCCATCCACCCCACCATCCTTCCACCATCCATGCATTCATGCCCATCCATCATCAGTCTGTTTACCCGTCATGCACCCATTCATCCATCTGTGCTCCATCCATTGGTTTATTCATTTATCTACATGTGTTTTCTACCTCCTTTCTATAACCGATGACCCGCTGTGAACTAGCAGCTTGGGATTATATTTCCTTCTATACTACTCCCCCCAAGCTTTAGTGAGATTTAATTAACACACAACGTTTTACGTTTATGGTATGCAACGGAACTTGATACATGGATATTTTATGATCTAGACATGTGTATATATTTGATACATGTACATAATAAGGTTAGTTAACACCTTTCTCACCTCACATAATTACTTTTTTGTGTGCAATGACAACATTGAAGATCTGCTCTCTTAACTTCCAAGTGTATAATGTGACTGCTGTATTCTATTTTGTCCCTACCCAAATAGGGATCTAAACTTGTGAGACGTAGCTGATGATGTTTCCTGAGTGAGCTTTGTGAAGAACAGTGAAATAGTCACTCGCACCCTCCCTTCCTGGACATGAAGAGTGACCATGCTTGTTGTGTGGCCGCACTGAGGGTTCAGATGGAGCTCTGGCTGCTGAAAAGACCGTGCTTGGTCATTCTTTGGTGCAGTTTATAGGCATAAAATGTTGGAAAAGGTCAACTGCGAAACGAGTTTAAGAGCTCTTCGCATCTAATGGGAGATGAAGTGAGAATCAAGGCTTAGAATACATAGTGGAAATGTTGGGAGCTGCAGGTCCCTCACTTACTTGGGCATCTACCAGATGCTAAACATTAGGCCGGATGCTGGACACGGTACTGAGCAAGCTGTCGTCACAGAGAGGTGGTCTGTGTGTCCCTTCATTGTGCCTGAGCCCTGCAGCTCCATGAATTCCTACAAAATAGTCACCGTCAGAGAAAAATCTCTTGCAGCTTTTCCCAGCATCCTCGACGCACCCCGGGGAGCCCTTGACTTCCCACAGTGACCCTGTTCTTACCTTGTTTCTTGCGGAAACTTCCTTCCCCGTCACCATCACAGGAGCTGAGCTTCCGCACACCCGCTGTTCTTCTTCCCAGCCTAAATCCATGAGTTTCTCCACTGCACTGCTACTCGTTGCTTTGGGTTTCTGTTCCCGTTCGGGTCCATGGCGACTCGTGTTTCATTTTGAGTTGGTTCATGTCCTCGGGCTCACCTGTTCCTATACGTTCTCACCATCAAGTGTGACAGACCAAGCAGATGTGTTGAAGTACTTCTCTAACGCTGATCACTTGGTTATCCTGATCCCAGGTCCTTTTTGCCGGTTTCTATTCACACTTGACCTTTAATTCATTTTAAAAAATGCATCCTTACTCTACACTTAAAGAGTAATTATTTCTGGGAAATGGGCCAACCATTCAGATATGACAGCAGAGCAGTTTGCATCACAGGATGTTCAGGTTGACCGCAGCGGGAGTGTATGGCGAGCTAACTGGGGCGTCATGTGGTCATAGCTGTGGGAAGAGAAGGTGTGAGCGTCAAAATCTGGACTGACGTCACCTGTCGTCTGGGAGTAGAGGTTGGGGAGCCTTTGAGGGCTTTTCTGACAGAAGTGGCCTTGTTCTTGTTTTCTGCAACTTCTTATTCCTCATTGTTTTTGGACACATTGCATTTGACTGCAATATGTATGCTCCCATCACCCTCCCCTTCACTCTCTGCCTTCGTGGGTGGGTAAAGTATCTTTCTCTACCCTTTGATGTTGTCCTTGGCCTGCGGAACAGAACTAGGCCTGCTGTGCCAAAAGTTTAAAATGCACTTTCGCCATTGGGCTTGCGCTTTGCAACTTCTGGGTTTCACTGTGAGAAATACAAGCCTGGATGGACCACACATCCCAGGAGGAGGGGGCAAACGTGGGGCAAAGTGACCCTGGCCTAACACCCAGGCAGGCCTACACCCATCTGTCAGCCCCTGCCGAGCTGCAATGCATGGGGTTCTGCTATGAAGACTGGGTGGGCCCCTCCATCATCTGACTGTCTCCTCATCCATACTAAATACGTGCATATTTTTCTATGCCATTGAGACTGTGTGGTTGTTACAGAAAAAGAACTATAATATTTAAGTCAAATAAAGAGCAGCAGAGACGCCACCCCAGAATATACCACTTGGGCACAAGGATTGTTTTAAGCTGATGGAAATTGAGAAGAAACTCCCTGCCTTTCTATTTGCCTTCAAGCAAGACATAAATTAACAAAGGTGTTTCTCCTCCCCTCTCTCCCTGGAAAGAAAAGTTAATCACTGAAGACAGCATTAGACCCCATCAGCCTGGAGTTAGCACCGGAGGAATCTACATAACATACTTTACCAAGTAGGCTTTATAGCTGCCTTTGGAAGCCAAAAATTATTTTTGTCCCATTATTTCTACACATGTTTATTGTTCATAGTTGAAGAGATTATATAAGCTAGAGTTCCAAGCCACTACTTTGAGTTTGTCATTTTTCCCTGGGTATCTCCCATCTATACATGAGGTAGATACATTAATAAACATCTATTTGTATTTCCCTTGTTACTCTTTTATTACAGGGATCTCAACAAGAATTCAGAAGGTAGAGGGAAAATCATTTTTCCCCTGCTACACAGACTACAGGCCATCCATCACTTGCCAGAGCTGGGAGCTCATTTTGGAACCTCAGTTTCTTTTCCCCCATTTTCTTCTGGGTATCTGAGTTCTCATTACCATTACTTCATGTCAACGAGTTTTTCTGTTCAGGACATCTGCAGAGTATCCTGTGTCTAGTTAGAACTAGCATCCTGCCTTGTCTCTTGCTTTCTTTCCTGGTCAAGGGCGATGCCCAACCCTGAGTCCATTGACTGAGATCTATCTCTTGATAATAGGATTATCACAGGATTTTTCCTCTGTAGCACTAAACATCAACCCCTTTTAAAACTGTCTTCTGGAATAATTTTCTATCTTTTGACTGTCATGCTTTTAAACCTTGGCCAAGTAATTTTCAGAAAGTATTACAGTAGTGTTTGGAACATAAAGAAAACCATCTGAATCGTGTATGGGATTACGCCTATTAATATTGTGATGTAGTCACCCCAGTGCCGTGGTGAGGCTGGACCTTAGTCATACCTCTGCCATTCTCCTCCGTTTTGTTTTAAGTACTGGGCCATGATCCCATCCCATTGCAACTGGTACCTCTAGAGTGACATCATGTGGGTGTATGGTAGGTGGGTGGGGGCTGTGGAGTGAAAGTGAAAGCCATCCACCTTTCACAGAGATGGGACACGGAAGAAGAGGGATGAGACTGACCTTGCTGGCTTCCCAGACAGACAGATGTGCCCCAGGAGCGGGGTGTATTCATTGCCTGGGTTTTCTGCGAAGATTATATGTCTTACCCATTGAAAGCCAGGACTCGTGCTCCTGGAGTCACATGCACCCTGTTGTCCTTTGGGCCCTTTTTCATCCTGGTGCAGGCTGGTCCCCTCGTTGTTCGCACAGTGTTCCTGCAGGCGGCTCTCCCAGCCCTGCCTCTCTTAACACCGCTTTCCATCAGCACCAGTTAGGCTCGTGGTTTCCTGGCTTTGTTGATCCCCTCATATGGACTGCCTCTTGCAGTGAGTTGCTTCTGTTGGAGGCTCCCTGTGAGCATGGAAAGTCAATCCTTCTAGCTCCAGGTACCAGGTGTCACCTCCTTTCCAGTTCCGTGGGCATCTCCTGTCGCGCCCTGCGTGTCATCTGCTCACCCCCGAGATTTGATGCTTGCATTCGCTCCCTGGGCCGGGGAACACTACGAGGGAGGGTGTGTGATGTGGCTGTTTGCAGAGAGTGACGAATGCCGCTCTCTCGCAGGAAAATAGAAATCGGCGATGGATTACCCAATGCTTCTTGCTTGCTTTAAGTCGAAACATTCTATTGCCCTTAACCCTCACTGCAGAACGCTTAGAAATAAACAACCCTTCTTAAATTTGATGACTGCGGGTTCACTGCCAAGTGCAAACATTCCTAGTCTGTGGCATGAACGTGGAGCGAAATGGAACAGGAAAGGGAGGCGGCTGAGGAGAGCGATAGGGAGGGATCAGGGGAGAGATGATAATCAGGCCTGGGGCTGATTCTGCAGAGCCCTAGGTGTCCACAGGCCCAGGGCATCCTCCACCAGGCGGGAAGGTAGTTTGGGGGCAGGAAGGTAGTTTGGGGGCAGCTATGGAAACTCCTGAAGGTGGGGAGAGCGCCCCACCCGTGTCCCAGCACGGCTGGCACTGGATGCTGTCGCCCTCCACTATCCCTGCCACCTCGGAAGAATTGCGACTTCTGCTTTGACTACCAATGTGTGAAGTCAGCTGTTCCCTAATCCATACCCGCTGCTGGGGACAGTTCCAGGGGTTTGGATTAAACACTCCCTCACAAACCCCTTTAAACCTTTCCTAAATAAGAAATGATGCAAGGCACTCTCTGAAAGGTCCCGGCTCCCCGGGACTTCAAACCGCGCTCGGGTTTGCTCTGCGG
Organism: Noctilio leporinus; assembly: GCA_004026585.1. Lineage (NCBI taxonomy): Eukaryota > Metazoa > Chordata > Mammalia > Chiroptera > Noctilionidae > Noctilio > Noctilio leporinus. The sequence goes on from PVIW01009918.1 coordinate 14,366, forward strand.
AGAACAAAGTGGCTCAGGGGCCTTTCTTCTCGTTGGCTGATGTCCTGCTGTCCCCCTGAGCGGCCGCAGCGCATGGCCCCACACCCTGTCTGCAGGGCCTGCTTCCATTGCTTCTCTGGTGGGTTGCACCAAAATGACCACCCAACGGCACCTTCACAGCAAAGTCCGACAGAAGTATGGGACCCTTCGCTACGTGGCTTTGTGACAATCGCCACTTGCTCGTTTGGGAGAATGCGGTTATTTTTTTTACTCGCCGGATGAAGATGGAGCTGTTTTCTATTTCGGATCTCGTGTTTCTATTCTCTCACTCGCCTAGGAAAGGTGACGTCATCTGTTTTGTGGTCGTCGTCATCCGAAGTCGGTGTCAGATGTCGAATTTGCCTGGGGCTTCTGGGAAACGCAGGAAAGGGGTGAACGAGGGCAAAGGTTGAAGTGCGTCTTCAGGTCTTCAGCGGTTAGCGCGGTGTTTGGGCACAGTGCGGGTACCCAGTAACGACAGCCCCTGTCACTGACGGTGCTGCAGAGAGATGGACTGAGTGACCACGAGAAGTGCCATTGGGAGGTGTCGGGGTGAATCCGGACTGCAGAGCCCGGGGCGCGCAGTGGGTGCGCACGACCCTAGGATTGAGGGAAGGTGTTTTTTCCCCGTCAGCACGGGGGAAATTGAGCCCATTTACGGGCACCGTGAAGGGGTCAGCGGTGCGGGTCAGGCACAGATTCAGGAGAGAGAAAAGGGTGCTGTTGGAGTGATGTCCCCGTGGACGTGCATGGGGGACGGGTCTTCCAAGGACAGGCCTTCCGAACTTTGGGGCTAGATGTGGGTTTATCCCAGACTGTTAGAACTTGGGGAATATAGAACTATCTTACTTATTTTTTAAAATATATATATATATTTTAAGATTTTATATATTATTTTCAGAGAGAGGGGAAGGGAGAGAGGCAGAGAGGGAGAGAGACATCCATGTAGGGTTGCCTGTCACCTGCCTCCAGCTATGGACCTGGCTGGAGACCTGGCTTGCAACCTGGTTATATGCCCTGGCTGAGAATCGAACCAGCGCCCTTTGGGTTTGCAGGCTGGCACTTATTTCTTATACAATTGGAGTTCCCTTTGGTCTGGGAGACTACAGACAAGTTTCTGTTTTCCCTTATCCTTAGAAACGTGTGTGGTGGGGCCCATGGCTGCATTTCCTGGGGCATCTTGCTGCTATGGGCTGGGAGTGAAGGTGATACTTCCGGAGGGAGGAACTGCAGCAGAAGGAGCCTTCTCTTTCCTTCCCCCCAGCTGGCCTCAGCCTCTGTTGCCCACCTCGGGCCATGCGGATGAGAAACCCCTCTTTGGCGGCCTGGTTGCTGGGGCAGAACCGACTGACCTGCTCACCCCCAGCTGCTCAGCCAGAGAGAACTCAGCTTTCCTGTTCTTGTGCTGCTGATGTTTGGGGATCCCCTTATTCCAGCAGCCAAATTCTGGCTCTTCACATCTGCACCTCACGTTTATTTTCACTTTTTGAAAGTAACTTCCTGGTTTAAGTTCAGAGCAAAACGGACCAGAAAGTACAGAGATTTCCTGTGTACCCCCTGCCCCCACACACGCATGGCCCCTCCTGCTGTCCGCCCCACCCCCACCCCGGGATCTTTTTATGACCGTTGGTAACTTGCACTGACACGAAATCACCACCCAAGCTTCGCAGTTTGCACCAGGGCTCACTCTGGCTGCTGTGTGTTCTGTGAGTTTTGGTCAAGACAGAATGATGTGTATCTTAATGTTACGTAGAATAGTGTCACTGTCCTGACATCCTCTGTGCGCTGCCCGCCCACCCCCTGCCCCCTGATCCCAGTCAAACTCGGATCCTTTTCCTGGCTCCGCAGTTTCGCCTTTTCCAGCATATTGTGGAGTTGGAAGCACAGTGCTCAGCCTTTTCAGTTTGGCTGCTTTCCCTTTACATGCATTTACGGTGCCTCAGCCTCTCTCCGGCCTTAAGAGCTCATTTCTTCTTAGGGCAGAACGCTATTCCGTCGTCTGGATGGGCCACAGTTCATTATCTGTTCACCTACTGAGGGACACGTTGGTCTCCTCCCAAGTTTTGGCAGTTACGAAAAAAGCTACTATAAATCACGTGCAGCTTTTTGTACGGACGTCAGTTTTCAACTCCTTTAGGTAAATACCAATGAGGGCAGTGGCAGGATCATGGAAGAGCAGGTTTCCTTTCGTAAGGAACAACCTGGCCGCTGTGCCCTGTTGCAGCCCCACCAGCAATGAATGAAGGTCCCCACAGCTTCACCACCTCTGGGTGCCCGGTGCTGCAGTCCCCTTTTCGCCCTTAGCCATTTTCATCCTTAATTATTCTGATTTGTTACCAGGTCCTTACAGGCAGAATCTACGAGTGAGCGTCAGAAGTACGTACGCAGAGGTGGTCCAGCAATATTTTATAATGGATCATAAATGAGTGGATGAGGGAAGGAAATAATAGGTCAGGAATGCTTCTCTGTGGAACAGAAACACGCTTCCATGAGTGCATCTTTATTTTCTTAGGTTCCTGGACCTCCCCTGCAATTTAGCCAATCATTTTGCGGGGTAATTTGCGCGGTCATGGAAAAACACACAAGTGATACAAACCGGGCGAACGAACTGCGGTGATTTTTCTAGTGTCCTCTTTGTGTCCAGTGTCTAGTGGGCTAGTTTGGCCTTCGGGTGGAGTCACAACAGTATCCCGCGTGCCTCTAGGTGGTTGATGGGAAAGATAATACAAAGAGACAGGATCAGGTTGATTATAAAGGTCACCAACTGGGTGATTTTGCTCCCTGTCCCTTCCCCCAACCCCCAGGGGACACTGGCAGTGTCTAAAGACACGGTTGGTGGTCACGCTTGGGCACGCTGTTGGTGTCCAGTGGGGCGGAGGGCAGGAATGCCGCTGAACCAGTGGCACCAGGACAGGGCCCCGCAATCCAAGTGACCGGGCCCCACATAGCCCTGGTCTCTGTGGAGAGACACAGGTCCGCTGTGCTGGAAAAACAAGACAGAAGCTTCCAGGTCTCCTGGCATCGGAGTTCTAGAGCGCAGACCTGCTGCTGCGATCCGGTGGGTGGGACATGGAATCGTTTTCGTGGAAAGAATCTCAAGGTTGAAGTCAGCTACCAGGAGTTCTGCATCTGAGCTTCAAGCTGGCTGAGCGACCTTGAGCAAACCGGACACCTCCCAGGGGGGGCCTCTCCTCCTCCTCCTCCTCCTCCTCCTCCTCCTCCTCCTCCTCCCACAGAATAAACAGACCATTTTATCATCGCTAAGGCATTTTCCCCTTATTTCAACACTTCTAAAATTGGAGTACCTCTTGCTATTGATGGCATGCCGTAGCTGAATTGGACAGGATTTTTTCCTTAAGCTGACCCACGAAGTAGCGTCGCAAGCCGCAGCGTCCTGCGTACGAAGCCTGGCTATGGTAATTCGCACCCGTGGGCAGCACCCAACAGAAGCCACGGAAGGAAAGGGAAAACCGCGTCTGCAGGGCCTCATTCGGACTGACACCCTTTCCCCATCCCAAGTTCAGCCCTCACGGCGGGAGGAACCGGGGTCCCATTTTTGTGCCTTGGGTTGATCCTTCACACGTACCTTCCGGCTCAGATCTACAGCAGCGTAAGTCCTGGGAAAGCACATCCAAGGAGGTGACCGGCCCCCCCAGACATGCCCGCTGCCAGTCAGGATGGCGGGGAGCTGGGCCGGATGGCAGCAGGTACCAACCAGGACTGGAGCCAGAGCCGAAGACGGTATTCTCGTCGGGGTGACAGGGTTCATAATGGTTGAAAATGAACAGGCAAGTTGGGGTGACAGGGTTCATAGTGGTCGAAAATGAGCAGGCAGTGCTTGGACTGCATGTGGCTGTGTTTCCTGTGAGTTCCGATTTCTTTTCTGGATGTAACAATAGCCGTGCTCTGCGGTTAACATGGAGCTGTTTACCATTGACCCGTACAGAACCGTGTGCTCCTGGAAACCTGTGTCCCCAGCCCGCCTGCCACTGTTCTGTGGTTCCACCCACAGTGCCCCTGACAGTCCGCGCTGCAGGCAGTGGGGCGCCTGGGGCCCCGGAAGGCCTTGCCCTGGACGCTGGGATTCATGTTGCCGTGGGCAGAACCTAAAACCTAATCAATGCTGCGTAAAAGTCGCCTGCGTACAGGAGAATCTGCCCAGTGTTGCGGGAATTGGATGGACACGTCCAGGCCTGCCCTCCCTCCGGGCCTGGCAGGCTCTGTATGACTTGGGTGACAGCTGCCGTCATCACCACCAGCGTCGTGAGAACCAGATCAGATAAGGAGAAGTATTTAGTACGCGTGGAAGTATTGGGTAACATGCAAACATTGCCCCTCGCAGAGGGGAGACGTTAGACATTCTCACTTGCTGTTGATCCTTTCTGCACACGACCCAGGTTTTTCTCATGGGCCCTCCTCCCCCTCTTTGGGGCAGGTCACCCCATGGAAGTCAACCTCCCTTCAGAGCACAGGGTGGGCAGTCCGTCGGTCTGCAGCGGTTGTCAGCACACGTGCCTGTTTGCACACGAACACTCTGGGCTGTAGGATCCCCGGGGAGAACCGTCCCCTGCGCTCACTCACGTGCGGACCAGCCAAGGCCCTGGTCCGGTGGGTCCGCACTCCCTGCCCCCATCCGACCGGTTTCTTCCAGGGCGTGTGGAGAGGTGCTGCCATATTTCATGGGAAACCATGACAAATTCTCGCCCCGCGGCCTTTATGCCTGTGTGTTGCACGATTGCAGTTTTGTGCCTAGGCTGGGAAAGTCAGCTGCCGCCGATTTATTGTAGACCCGAACGAAAAACACGATTTTCACGTCACTTCTTACCAAGACGGGTGAGACGTGACCTGCGCAGCCTGGCTGATGGGAGGGCGGGTGGGCCGGCCGCGGAAATGGGAAATCCGTGCATTTTCAGTGCCCCCCTCCAGTTGTGCAAGCTGGGTCACCGGCAGCCCGTTTTGCTTTCCGCTGCTGGTTTTGTTACCAAGAATTCGAACGGTACTGGGAGAACCAGCTTCTTCCCAGATCTCGGCTGTTTTTCACACGTCTACCACCACCATGGCGACCCAAGGCAAGCTGGGAACACTCGGTTTTCATTTTAGTATCCTTACGTCTCTTTCCTCGGGAAACTGGTTTCTGCCGTTCTCGTGTGCGCGTGGTTTCAACCCATGCCATTATTCCCTCACAAACACCCAAGCGTCTACCGTGCGTAGGACGCTGCCCGTTCCTGCGCAGATGACGAGGACCTATCAGCCGTTCCAAACGTGTTGGATGGAACCTAGGTCCCTTGAGATGCTCCGTAAAGGAAAGGGCCCAGAGATGGTCGTGCTTGAGCCAAGTGCATGGTGTCACCTGCCTGGTGTCGCCCTCTGCAGAGGCGTTTGGTCTCTGGGTCTCCTCCTTCCAGCTGCCAAGCTCCAGATTTGGAAGCACCCATGGGGAGGCATCTCCTGCCCCCGTGAGGACCTCTGCCATCTTGCTCCGGGTGACAGCACCGACGCTGCAATCCCACACACTTCATCGTCAGTGGGCATGTCTCTTTCTCCTCCCACCTGGCCCTCGCTTGCGACTGGCACATTCATCTTGAGCAGGAGACGGGGTTCACCGACCCAGGGGGGCGTTCTGAGCTGGGCACCGACCTCGTGGTTCTGTGTCCCACGCCAAGCCCAGGCTGGGCTCCAAAGGCTGCTGTTCGGGTCAGCACCCCGGACTCAGGCCGGAGGGGCAGCTGCAGGTTGCGGGCGCCGGCCAAGGTACCTCCCCTCTCTGTGCCTCAGTTTCCTCCAGGACGAATCGTCTGTGACTCCCGGGACCCATTTGGAAAGGGCCCCCCCCGGAAGGCCTCTGCTTCTCCGTGCCTTTGACTCGCGCCCTCCCGCTCCCTCACTTGCAGAATAAACACCAGACTCCGCATTCCAGAGGCGCAGTCCATTTCCTCATTTCTCTCCCGTTCTGGTTCCCGTCTTGTTCCCTCTTTCCTGTCAGGGGAGCCTTGAACTCGCTCACAGTTCTCTACTCCTAGAAATATTTACCAAGCTGATGGATCCGCCTAGTTAGCAGCTCCTAATTTACGCAGGCTGTCTGCAGCAGCCCTTTTTGGGGGGGGAAATGACAGGGTTTTTTGTTTTGTTTTGTTTTTTTCATCTTGATTTACTCCTCACCGGGTGCGGGGCGGTTTGCAGCGCCGTTGCGCGTGGAGCCAGCAAGGCACTGGCCGTTTCCCCTCGCGTATTAGACTCATAATGAATAGTTCAAATATGACATCATGGCCGTTCCCGTGCCAAGACGCTGTGGGATCATATTGAAAACACTCCATTAGCTTAGAAAATGGATTAAACCAGAAACGAATTGGAGTGGCTCATGCCGAAGTTGATGTTTCAGCGTGAGGACCCAGAGCAAAGAGCCTCTTGGAGGGTGACATGCGGTGGGGTGGGGGCACCCGGAACGGGGGGCCCACGTGGGGGGGGGGGCCCACCCCGCCGGGGCTGGCGGAGGGACACTTCCCCCGTCCGTCTGTAATGAGCTTTGGCCGTGTGACTCCCGTTCCCACAGAAACTTGAAAAGCAAAGCCAGCGTTGGCTCACACTCGCTCCAGGCTTTCCAGTCACTCTCAGGAAACCTCCTTCCCCTTCTCCTGGGCTCAAGAACACTGAACAACAGCGGAGAGGAGGTCACTTCACCGCCTGGCGGCCACACTTCCAAACACCCCAGGAGGAGTGGAGCCAACACCCTGGGTTCTACAGTTTGGTCCTCCACCCCGTTGTCCCGTTTTCGCTCACGTTAACTGCCGCGGCCTCAACTTGGAGGTGAGCACGGGGCTGGCTGTGCCCCCACGAGTGAGGCCTCCTGCCGGTCCCCCGGGTCCCCCAGGCCCTGTGACACAGGGTGAGGGCTTCAGAGAAGACACCTTTGCTTAGCGAAGCCTGTGCTAGAAGGCTGGAAGGAGGAGGGGCGCCACCCAGGCCAGCTGGGCTCCTGGTTTGGGGCGGGAAGAGGGCGTGTGCTGCTGGGGAAGGAAGAACAGGACATCTGTGCAGTAAGGAGGGTTGTGGACGTGGGTGTGGCTTTCGTGCACACGTGGGCTTGGCTGGCCGCCCGGTGAGGAAATGCCAGTTGGACCCGAGGTTGCTTCTGCTGCCGCCCTGTAAGCACGGCACCCGCCTCCCTCCCAGATCCTCGGCGGCCGCTGTGCTGCTGGCCCGTCATGTCTAGGTCGGTGTGGGGACAGACATAGAAAGCGCGCTTGAAGCTGAAACCCGAGGGAAGAGGTGGTCCTGTGAGTCGGAGCCCAGAGTGTTTTGGATTCTCCTCACGCCTTAGAATTGGACGTTTCGTAGCGGTTTTCCTGTATCTGAGGGAAAAGGAGGCCCTTGCTGCATCTTGGCGATACCCGCCGTGTGGTGCCGGTCCGGCCCGGTTCTGGTTGGGGAGGGCAGCGCCCCCCCCACCTCCCCGCCCCATGCAGAGCCCATCTTCCCTGGCTGATGGGTGTGAGGTGTGCCCCCCGCGAACCCCATCTTCGACACATCCGCATCTCGGGGAGCCTGGGAGGCAGCTCTTCCCCCAAACTTGGCATTTCTGGATGGAGGCTGCGTACTCTGGGCCCCTGGGGTCCTGCTGGGCCAGCGAGTCTGTCTGCAGAGCAGGGCAGGTCCTCCGCTGGACTCTGGGGGCGCAGAAGGAGCCCTCAGTGGGCTCAGCTATGACAGAGATGGGTGGGGTGCAATGTGTTCTGAAAGAGGGGCGTGGGTGGGTGCCCACAGCAGGTGGAGGGGGAGATGCTTCTCAGGTGGGCTCACCTGGGGGTGGGGGTGAGCCAGGAGCTGTGCGAGTTGCGCACGGAGGATGGTGTCCCTGGGGGTCTGTGTCCGTTAAGGGCTCTCGGTTGGGTGTGTGACCTCTCCGGTGACAGGCCCATGTTCTGTCCGCTGCAGGAGCCCCGAGCACGCAGGTTGAAGAGGGTGATGGGAGTGTCCCGTGGGAGCGAGGGGACTGAGACATGCCCGCGCGGCAGGTGCTATCCCACCAGAACGGGCCTTCAGTGCCTCCGATTAGAAGCGGGGAGCTGTTCTCTCACAGAATGAATTGGGGCTGTGGGTGTTCTTGTTTGGCTATGCCGTGTTGAAATATTAGTAACTGGGAGACTTCACGTAAAAGAAAGGGTTAAAAAAAAAAGGATCAAAAAGATCAAAATATGTTTTGTATTTTAGGACCGTTAAGTAAACGTCTCAATAGGCTGCTTCTTAGAATAATAAGAAATCCTTCTGCAGGGAAAAGATTGGTGCACAGATCACTTCATTAACATCGTGTGTACCTTGAAGCAACAATAATTAGATGTAGGCTGAAATAATACAGCTTGAAGGTCGAGGGATGGAACAAACATTTTAAAACGATGACGTGAAATACCCAGAACTCACGTTGGGTGTTACCTTTATCTGCAAAATGGAATTTATTCAAGGGTAGTCAGTTCAATTGATTAGCATCCTTTGCTTTTTGCCTTTCCTATAAGATGAAAATTGGTTTCCCCGTAAGTCGATCGTCAATACATCCTAACATTTGGAGAATCACACCAGAGTTTTTGCTCTGTCTCCATGACAGTGGTTTGCACAAAACGGTCCCTCACAAAGTGTCAGTACTTGGACCTGAATTTACACTATGTACCTCAGATGATTTCTTATGATTCTGAATGCATACAACTAGTCATACTGTCTTAGACCTGGAAGAAATCATTTAAACCAACCTCCTCCTATGATGAGAAGGGTCTGGAGGGCAAAGTAATTTTTTTTTTTTTTTTTTTTTTAATTTGGAAAAAAGTAATTTTTCACAAGTCATGCGGCACACTTGTTAGAACCAGGCGCTGGGTTCTCTCAACATCAAAGGTGTCTTGTTTGGAAATCTCTGAATCCTTTGCATGGAAGTTTTACAGAAACGGGACTCTGGGCATTGTGTTTATGAGCTGCTTCTGGCATTGAACCAAAGAGGCATCTTCACATGAATTTAGTGGCCATGTAGGACACAGCTGTGGGAGTGACCCGAAGGCCAGCCGCTGTTCTCATTGTTCTCCTGTGGGCACACTTTCCAGGCTTCCCATTCAAGTAGTCCTTGTGGAAGTCCATTTAGCTAGGTATTTGCACATCTCTAGAATCACTTCTCTAGACTATTTACCCAGAATTCAAATCACCAATTAAATTCTAACTCTTCAGGCACATGCTAACAAATTAATCTCCAAAAACGTGATCCCAATTTATACTTTTTCACGTAGGGTAAGATGACCTTAATATAGTGCTAGTAGATGAAGTTGTACAAAGTTTAAAAGCCTCTTGTTTTGATGTAAAATTTTTTTGGCCCTGGCCAGTTGGCTCATTTGCTAGGTGTGCCATCCCGTAGGCAGAAAGATGGGTTGTGGGTTCGATTCTCCCCAGGGCACATGCTCCGGTGGTGGGCGTGTTGGGACGCAACTGGTTGATGTTTCTCACCCACACCGGTGTTTGTTCCCCACTGCCTTTCTCTCTATATACCAATAAATACATTAATTAAAACGTAAACATTTCCAACGTTCCAACGTGCTATTGCATGTTGGCAATGACATAGTCCCAAACATCTCACCAGCTCCATAGGACAGGACTTCATGTGCGTTGCGCAGACGTGGAGGGTTCACTTATGTTCCATGCAAAAGCAAAAGCAGCTTGGTAAATGCTGTCTTGGATTTATTATTTTTTATTTTAGCCCGGTGAGTTGATCTAGGTTTAATCATTTTGTATTTACTTCTTTTAAATCATGAAAAGCATTCGAGGCTGTTGATGGTCTTGAGTGTTCGTCACGCCCCGTGGATTTTGATGGGAGTGTTTTCACGGTGACACGGCTGTTATTTTCTAAACAATATGTAATTGCAACTTCGCTTTTCTCTCAGAAACGGTTTTACAATTTTCAAGTGGTTGCTTTCTAAATAGTAATCAATAATTTTGGCTGCATCATGGGAAGACAGAGTTTCTATGTTAGGGAACTTATTGTCGTTTTCATTTTCCACTGCAAAACACGTATATATGTATTTTTGGTAAATGTTTTTATGTTTCTTGACAAAGGATGAGTAGAGGGTAAAAATTTTATTTTCTGTAGTCGTGCTCTTCTCTGTTAAAGAGAGATATTTAGATCTCCCTTTGTGATTTTAGTTTTGCACGTTTTATCTTCATGTTTTAAGTTTTTAAATTACACATGCTTTTAGATTATGGCAGTTGGTACACATACGTTGAGGATAATCATATTAAGGCCTCGTTGATGATCTTGACCTTATATTATTATAGAATTCGAGATCTGGCCACGCAAACTGTTTTAATTATGTTGACATTGGCCTGATATTTCGGGACGGGCCTCGTATTGTAATTCGTGAAGCTCATTCCCATATTTCCTCAACGAAAATTGCGGAATTTTCTCTCTCTCTGTTGTGAACCTACTATGTGCTGGGTGTGGCGATAGGTCTTGGGAAATAAAAGTTTATCAGCAAGCTATGGTCACACTGTCTGTTAGCATAGTGTTATATTCATACAAAGAGGCATATGTCACCATATACTGCAGGCCATTCTACTTAAATAGGATGATTTAAATAAAGTGAAATGGGCCATCATTTCATGACAGGAAGCAGTGAAGGGTGATCTATGGAGTTTAAAATGGCCATGTACCAAAAATCCTGTTCACAGCCAGATTTATGGTCCATGCGTACACACAGAAGAAGGATACTGTCATATATGCAAGCTCTTAAAAGATATACTACCTCCATATTTCTTCCCCAAAAGTCTTTATTTGGAGATATACACCAGGCAACTGTGAGATAAATCAAAACATGGAGAAACCAGGGCATAAAAGGAACATAAGGAAGCCTTAAATATTTTAAATATGAATTAAATAGAAAGAATTGCTGTAAATGTGGCTGTAAGCAAGAATTTAAATGCTACAGGTAATTAAAAATAAAAAAGATTTATGATATAGTAAAAACAGGTGATCATTAAAAACCTGGGTAAAATAAGTCCAGTTGGAATATTTAGAATCAGGGAAGGGAAGGTGCAACATTATGAAAATGATTATAAATGTTCTAGTCTCTCTAGCTTTCATGGTCTTAGTCAATATACTATATTGCATTTTAGTAAGTACGTTGAAAGGAAACCGAAATACGAGCATTTGGGAGGTTTTAAAATGGGTGGGGAACTGTCACATGAGGAATGCTGAGGGAAAAACAGGGCACAGGAGACAGAAATAACATGGGATGTGGGTGGCAGAAGAGAGGCTTACCTGTGTCCGTTTGCAGTGACGTGTGATTGGGTGGACTAGTTCTGTTAAAATACAAGTATCTTCAGTGAGTCAAGAGCGGAACGTACTTCTGTGCTGTTTGAAAGAGAAACCGAGAAGAAAATATGTTAAAATCTAAACCTAAAAAGGGGAGGGGCATCTCTTACACTGCAAATGAGTCACTGTCAGTGAATTGAATTTCGCACTTCATTCCTGTATTAAGAGAAGTAACGTGATCGTTGCTAAGTAGAATTCATTTCAAAAATGCAAGGATGGTTTGACTTGACGAAATCCATCCATCCACCAAAATAACTTTGAGACTGGACCAGAAGAGATCAACAAGATGGGCATCATGATACCCTGAGTGCCAAAGACAAACATTAGATGCAATTTTCTCACAAAATAGTTTTCACTAACAAGGATCCGAAAGGCAACTGGCCTACCATTCTTCACGTTCAAACACTTTATCAACACTTTATCGTTTCTACCAAAGTGAGAAAAAATAAGGGGCAAAAGCAGGGACTTGAGAGTTAAACAGATTTGGCCCTAAGTCTAGATTCCAGCACCTACTAGCTGTGGGCCTCAGTTTCTCTAAGTCTATTTTTTTTTTTTTTTTCCCCATCTGTAAAGTGATGATGAAATAATGGCCATGATGTTGAAATACCAGCTGTCCTAAGAGAAGCTCACGGTGTTAGCAGTCGGACTGTGTCTTAGACATTCGGTCGCTGCGGTGGTGCTGGGCGGTGGGTGTGCCATCATTAGTCCCATTTTGCAGATGGGGAAACGGAGCGAGGGAGCCTAGGTATCTCAGAATCCTTCTGGGTGCTGGGGTGCAGGAGCGTGTGGTTTTGGAGCACCCCCAAAGCCGGCTGAGGTTGATGCGTACTTGTGATTATCGGGGATGGAGGATCACGGTTGCAGTGGCAGATGCTGGACCGTTTCTGGGCTGTGCAGAGTCACTCTGGCTGTCAAGATACGGGCTGAAAAGCTGTTCACGGGCGCTGAGCGTGGGCAGTGATTTTCTCGTGCGGGCCAGCCGGGCACAGGGGACACATCTTTGAACGGTGTCTAGAGGTGCCTCCCACTCCTGCATTGCCTGCCGTTTGGATTCAGTCCTCGGTTTTACCCGTGTAGCTGCTTTTCTTACAGTCATGCGGGTGGGAGAGCGGCTCTTACTACCCAGAAAGAACAGTAAGGAGGCGCCGTGTTCCTTGCAGAACCGCGGAATGACATTGTCCTGGAGGCATCGTCACCAACTTCCCTGGCAGTCTTTCCAGCTCTGCTCTTGGAGCCAGGGCACCTGCAACCCGCCTTCGGAGATTCAGAGTTTGCCGAAAGAACCCAAGCCCACAACAGAACGAAGCGTGTCCTTGCCCGGGAACTGTTGGTTCCCCATGCTCATGTTTTAGTCACTCAGAGGAAAAAGTCAAAGGGAGAGCATAAAAGCAGTTGTTTCTTGGCTCTGCTCTCCTGGTGAGGAGCTTTACCGTGCACCCTGATAAAAATAGGCAAGAAAGCACAAGGTGGGAATTAGAGGCAAATTGCTGGTGTCCTGACACCAAATATATCTTTGGACCTGTTTCAGCCGTTTCTTTAGCAACCATAAGTCTTCCCATGGGCTCATTAGGGGGCACGGAGGTGCTGAGAGGAGGTGATTTGTCCAAAGCTTCCTGGCGGGCCCCCCATCCTTTTCCTGGAGGCGGGTCAGCCTGTGTCAGTTTTTAAGAAGCTGGGCTCACCCGCCCGTCTGTTCTCTGCCATCCTCTCCTCCGTTCCTCCCCGTAGGATGCCATAGTCCTTGCTCCTGTCCTGTTTGCAGCCTCTGCATATCCAAATGAAATGACCCATGTTTTTACTTTCTCAAGATTCGAACCCTATTGGTTCAGCCTAATTAATTTGGTGCCGTAGTTCTCATTGACCGGGCTGCATGGTCAGTGCAGCTATGGGTGGCCAGGACACCCGGTTGATTTCCTAATTGATTGGCCCATGTAACCTCAGTGCTCTGGGGCTCTGTGCCCATCTCTAAGACAGGCTGTGCACTGTGTTTGCCCAGGGCTCCTTCAGGTTCAGGGGGAGACTGAGGGTAAAGGTTGCACTGCCCATTCCACCTGTTTTTGCTGTCGTGATCCGAGGTCCATCCACAGGCTTTCCAGCCCTTCGAGATCCACTTGGAATGGAGCTGGAGCCGTCACTTTGACACCTGGCTGACAGCCACACATCATCTCCCTGGTTTATGTCTGTGGACCTTGGGCCTCCTTGTCCCCTGGACTTCAGTGGTGTTACGGATGGCTGTGCCATGCTGAGCCGGCCCTGACGTGTGTGGATAGCTGGATGAGCAGCTGGAGCAAAGCGATCTTGTTCATTCCTGCATCTGCAGACCTTAGCTTCTCATCGGGTCACCCAGGGCAGGTGTTCAATGAGTTCTCATCAGCTCAAGTTCTAGTAGAGCTGAGTAGCCATCTCCGGCTTCGCCAGCAGGTGTCGCTGTGATCGTGGACGTTACCACTATGGTGTCATGGCAGTTAATCCCCCCTTTCCCTCCAAACTCCATCCTGTGGGGAAGGAAACAGCAGCTCCGAGGAGTCAGGTTGCCAGCCTTAGGCCACTCTGCCAGTAGGCTGGGGAGCCAGGTTCAAAGTCAGTGTCTTCTCCTTCCTAACTGTGCCCTCAACACATGTGTGTTGTGCTCTGGCCTGAAAAATGACAGCTTCCAGTGACATTAACATCAGCAAATCTCGAACATAAGCTACTAAGTCACCTATCCCAACCTGAGCCTTGTGAGTTGGATTTGCTGTGTAACAGCGTTGATAGGTGGGGTTGATTCTTGCCCCCAGATATCTGACACTGGTTGGGACCCAGGAGGTTGGGCGCTGGTAGAGACGAGTGAGGCCACATAATCCCCTGCAAGGACCCGGCCACCCCCAGGACATAGACTGGGCCAGCCCGCAGTGGGCCTGCAGTTGTGAACCCTTCTCTTGAAGGACAGAAACCAAAGGCCTGTATGAACTTCCTTGTGCTTTAGTTTTCCTTTTCAACGTAGGGATGAGCCTATTTTTCCCCGTGCTGTACAGGAAGACAGAGCACAGAGGTGGTGGTGGCCTGTTTAAGACACGCAATCTGGGCTGGACCTTAGGGGACCCAGGAGGGCTGACACTGTCGTCTTTAGCTTTGCACTCGAATCCAGAAAGCGCGGCATTTCTGAGATCGTCCGGGCTGGTCTGAAATCCAGATACATGAAGGAGGAAACGTGTGAACGTGTTTAGTCTGCGGCTCAGGGAAGGCTTATGGAGAGAGGGCCTCTCGTTTTGGGACTGTGGGCAGGAGCTCCCGGTGGAAAAGCTGCTCAGTGTGGCCCAGCCAGGGGCGTCCTGGGTGGAGCCATGTCTCCTGACGGTCGGGTTAGGGCCTTCTTCTCCGAGAGTAATGGCCAGAGGGACAGTTTGTCATTTCAGGGAAGTGCGCAGGTTTCCCTTTCGTCAACCTGGGATGACGCGTTCGTGGTAAAATGGAGAGTGATGTTGTTCTAAACAGGAACGCTAGGGTTTAGGCATCCAGCCCACTGGACAGTGGATCCGAGGGCCCTGAGACTCACTTAGTGGTGGAAGCCTGTGTTGAGCGGGAATGTGGAGGCTTCTGCTCTGCACCACGAGGCGGCACATGTGAGCACCTGGCAGACCGGCGCAGGGAGGGTTAACTGGAGTGAGCCCTGTTGTCCCCTCGGTGCTGCTGCAGCTCAGGACCCCGGTCACAGCCCGTCTTACCAAGGATGCTGCGCTGACAGGTCCCCAGAGGGCTCGGTCTTGGCCAGGTTCATGGTTGGACGGCGGGGATGTGGGAGTGGACAGGCAAGAGCACAGCCAGCCCCAAGGCCAGCTGCCCATGGGAGCAGGCCGTGGAGACAGACTCCCCAGGGTGAAGGGGGTTGATGGGCTCCTTCGGAATCAGGCAACAGGGTCCAAAAGTTATTTCTCAAAAATCTCAAAGCCCTGGCTGGTGGCTCAGTGGATAAGGCACCGGCCTGTGAACCCAAAGGTCACTGGTTCGATTTCCAGCCAGGGCACATGACCAGGTTGCAAGCCAGGTCTCCAGCCGGGTCCGTAGCTGGAGGCAGGTGAAAGGCAGCCACACATGGATGACTCTTTCCCTCTCTGCCTCTCTCCCTTCCCCTCTCTCTGGAAAATAATAAATAAAAATTAAAAAATAAAATCCCAGTGAGTCAAAATTCAGTTCATCAGAGAACCAACTCCTTAAACTTACCGTAGGTGTCCATTGTAGCTTTGCAGATTAAAAGCTGTAATGTGGCTTTTAATAGCTTTGGCAGAAATGCTCATTTTTGGCTAGTGAATACATGGTAAGATTTTCTAATTATGAACTAATGTGTTTTGGGTTTTTTTTTGCCACCTGACAAACTGGCAAGCCAATTCTCAAAGGCTGGCCTCAGAGAATTCACAATACATGAACATGGTCCATGTAAACTACTCATTCTGCCTAACTCGGGCTTCTGGGGAGGGATCTTTGTTAACGTCTGACTTCTTTCTGATGCTTTGGAATGCATTTTGCTAGTTGTAAAAGCTTTGCATTATGAGTATTATTTGGCTCATCCTTCGAATCAGCCTTGTATATGTTTCTAGCGATTAGGTTTGTAAAGATAATTTGAATGAAAAACGGCTCAAGAAGTCAGAATGAATGGCAAACACAGATGTTCATGCCGAATAAGGAACACTGGACGTGAAAAGCTAAAACTGTTCAAACCAGGCCAAAAGGGATGAGGATGCTTAAAGAAATCACCGTGACGGACTGCACGTTTCTACCTGAAACCCCCACAATGCGCCCTGGCAGGGTGGCTCAGTTGGTTGCAGGGTCTTCCTGTACCCCAAAAGGTTGCAGGTTCCATCCCTGGGCAGGGCGCATACTTAGGGTGTGCGTTTGATCCCTGGGCAGGGCGTGTGCTGGAGGCAACCAGTCGATGTTTTCTCTCACTTTCATGTTCCCCTCTTTTTTGCATCCCCCTCGCTCTGTTCTCCTTCCTCCTTCCCCCTCTTCCCCGCTCCCCCAGAATCCACGAACATCTCCTCAGGTCAGGATTTTTTTTTTGTTTTCAAATCCCTCAAACGCTAAAAGATTCGTAAAAACGACAAGAGGCTTAAAAAGAATTTCAAAATTGATTCTAGAAGAGACACCGGTAGGAACTGGAAATTCCTCCTATAGAAAGCTTCCGTGTCGGTTTTTGAGAAATGGCAGGCTTCGTTTTTAAGAAAACGACCTCTCACTATGGAGCCTAAAGACGGGAGTGTTCTTAAAGCTGTTTCCTCGTCAGCGCTGTTGAAGAGGCTGGGAGCGTTCACGATACACAAGGGAATTGGGTCAACGTAGCCAGGGGTTTGGTCCGTGGCCTTCGTCAGCGAGGGGCTTCATGCGTGTGGATGTGGTGAGGACCCGCAGGAACGAGTGTGTGCGGTTGTGGGGACAGATGCAGCGGGGCGCCGTGGCCATGGAAAGCGATGGCATCTGCCGTGAGGAAGGACAGCTCGGCTGGTGCAAGGTTATGGCGTGTGAATCCGGTGACTGGCTGCAGACCTGGGGTCTGTGGCTCGGTGGTACCAAGGGCCCACGGGGGCCTGTGCACACCAGCGGCGGGGGTGACAGTGTGCGTGAGCCCCATTCACGGCCGTCAGCTCTCCGCCCCTCGGGGCACCCCGTGTAAAGAGCACCTGTCACCTCTTTGGCTCCCTCATCCAGCCTGGCTCTGCACAGCACTAACTGCCTGTTAGCTCGTCCCTGCATGCTGGAGTGGCAGCTGCGTGTGTCCGGAGTCCGTGTATGTGTGTGTCCCCCAAGCTGGCACTGAGGATGTGCTGAGCAGGAAGCCAGTGAGTTGAGCGGGTGAATAAAGGAACGGTCTCTGCTCACACCGTGGGTGCTGCTTACCCCTGACCCCACCCATGCGTCTGCCCCCTGCCACCAGGGCAGTGCCTGGGGGCGGCCTCACCATCCGCTGTGACTCTTGAAAGGGTCTGCGTGGGCCGTGCGGGCATGAAGCAGCCGTGCCATGCTCTGTTCTTTCGTGTCCCGATCGTCTTTGTCTCCCCAGCACCTGTTGAGTATGGGGGTCTCGGGCCAGGAGGAGGCTGAGGTCTGATAAGTGGACGTGGGAGAAGCTGAGCGTCTGTCTTCAGCCCGCCCCCCGGGATGACCGTGTGCACTGGGCGCACACTTGAACCACTGCGGTGAACTGGGATGATGCCCACAGGGGCCACATGTACTCCACTCCCCTAGCGAGGCCTGAACTGGAGACAAGCAAAGGGTCCTGTGAGGGTTTGCCCAGGCTCCCCTCTGGTCCCCACCCTTGCGAGGACAGCGAAGGGCTGGACGCAGGGGCTGCGCGGGGCTCCGAATATTCCAAAGCACGTGAAACAGGGCTGGAGACACCGCTCACACAGGAGGGCGACCAGCCTCCTCAGGGCCTGTGCCAGGGGCAGCGGGGGGAAGTCCCGGCCGGCCGCCTCGCTGGTGGATTGGTCTCCCGGGGCGGCATCGGAAGACGCGGTGTGTCCTAGCTTGCCTTTTGTCACTTCTCCTCTTGAGAACCCAGATTCCCCAACTCTCTGGATTCTCAGCCTCTGCGTTCTTTTCTTGGAGGCTGCCGTCTGAGAGCAGATGCTTCTGGGAAACTGCGAGGGGATAATTTTGGAAGATCCTCTCCGAGAGGCCTCGGCCAGACAGCAGATGACGAGATGAGATGCGTCTGGGTGTATGTCTGGAAGGGGCTCTTGGGAATCGCAAATGACCCCCCCTTCCTGCGGCCCTTTGGGCTGGTGGACCCTTGGGGTGCATGGCGGTCACCTCTCTAACTTGCACGGGAACCCACCTTGTTGGCGTGGCTTGGGACCCTCTATTTTCCCTGCTCAACTCACCAAGGACAGTTTCAGTTTGAGATACGTTCACTCCCCGCACGAAAAATCCCGTGGAAAGACGATTCTTGGGAGGGCATGCAAATGGGCCTGTGACCTACATACGGAGCCTGTGAGCCCATCAGATTGCTTGTGTGTCACTTGAAACCCGGGGAAAAATGGAAAAATAAAGCTGCGTTTTGTGCACGGTACTACTCCAAAAAGCCCGAAGACTTTTCCAGGGCTGTCTTACAAAAAGAGTATTCACCAGGGGCGTGTTCTCCCCGCCCCCTCTTTGGAAAGGGCCTTTGTGTCTTTGCCAAATGACACATTTACCTGGATGTGGTGATTCGTGGAATAATTAAGAGGTAAAACGATGGTGTTTGCCGTTCTAGTGGAGGACGATCAACGGTACGATCCTCTCACGAGCGTACGACAGTAGGAGCTTTTAAAAAATCACCGATGGTGGGGTTCACTGGGGGTGCGTGTGAGCAACGCATGTGAGAAACACTCCTGCCACGCGTCCCAGCTGGGCAGCAGGGTTGGCTCACCTACTCTCTGCAAGGTGTGCTTGGGGTTCGTGGAGGCAGCCACGCAAAGGGGCGGCGGCAGGGCCATTTGTTTTCAGGAGGCAGGTGTTGGAAATGCGGTTTTTCCTCTCCAGCACTATAGGGGGTTGCATGTTTTTGGCAGGTGTTCCCCCATTTTTCCATTTTCCAGCATGCGTGGAGATTGCCCCCCGCCCCCAACAAAGGCAGTGGACGTGGGCCCGACACCTGGCCTGTCGGGAGTGAAAGTGCATTTGATGTTTGTCAGGAGGGTTTATAAAGGACTTTGGGGCGCGCAGCACAACCCGGATGGCGGGAGGGCCGGGCCACGGTGGTTAGTGCGGTGCGGGCGCAGAGGGGTTCCTCTGCCGCTCGGGGTCACGTTTTCAGTCAAGCAATAGCGTCTGCATCTGACAGGCGTGGGCCCAAGTTAAAATGTGGGTGGTGGCGCTGGGGGACGTGCAGGGACAGGTCTGAGAAAACGCAGAGAGGATGCGGACCCGTGTGCCGTCTCCTGCTAAGGTGCTTTGTTTTCCTCCCCGTGGCTGAGAACGTGGCCAGCAACGGTTCCGTGGCTGTAGTCCTTCGACGCCTTGTTCCACAGGTAAAGAGAAGGAACGAGCCCGCTGTGAATGACCTGGATGGGCGTGGTTTGGGTCCCGTGGGCAGGAGACACATGCGTGACTAGCCTGCCCCGGGGCACGTGTCCACCTCTGGGTTGCAGGGCTGGGACACTGGGTTCGTCACACCTCCAGGAGGCCTGGGAGTTGGGGAGGAAATTGCCCAAGTGAAAAGGGTCCGGTTGGCAGAATGCAGGAGGCCGCCTTCCACGGCCTGTGACCTTGGAACTCAGGTCACCGATCTGGGTCTGGCCCCACCTGACTCGATGCCTTTCTTATCCTGGGACCCTCGGGGGACCTCGTGGGGATCATGCATGCCCCTGACCGTCAGCTGCAGGCTGGCGGGGGGTGACAGGAAGCAGGGTCGTGGGGGACCCCTAAAGGAAAGCTCCAGCTGGATCAAGTCTCAGCACCAGGTGCCTATGTGAGCGCCACCAGGCCGGGAGCTGCATGAGACCGGCTGTGGGCGCTGGGGTGGAGCCTTGGTGAGTGGCCCTGGGCATCCCCAGTGCAGACCAATGGGGACGGGTGACGCGTGATCCAGGGGCCTCTGAGGGGGCCAGAGGGCCACAGTCTCACTGATGCGGGGACAGCTTTCCTCGAGTCTAGAACCCAGCCTGCTGTTTCCTCCCAACGTTGTTTCCAGTTGACCACGTTCCCCTGTCCCCAATCCACCTGGAGGCCTTAACGCTGAGGACGCAGATTAGGGAGGGAAGCACTTGTTTCTGAAAAGAAATTTCCCTCTTTCCCCCCTTCTAGGAAGGAGGGGGCGGCCAAGAAGATATAGGTCATGTTTCCAATTATACGACGCCAATGATGCTATTTTCCTTCGGCACGAGTAAAAATAGAAACGGACGAGGGAAGCAGAGCTGTCTGTGTGTGTAGCCGGCAGCCACCAGCAGGGCGGCAACCACCCATTTTTAACCAGAGCTGGGACTGGTTCCCACGGCAGGACTGGCCACCTGGCCGCCGGGGACGACTGTCCCCGGGCAGGGTCACTAGGTGGCACTATCAGCAGGAAAGGATCATTAGTGCTGCAAAAACTGGGGCTCAGTCCAGGAATGGAGAACTTCCATCCTGAACCCTTGACTCCCTGGAGAACACGTGCGGGCCAGCAGGTCGGGGCGGGTCGGGGTTCTGGGCAGAGGGGACAGAATTTGCAGAGACTCCGGGGTGTGGCGCGACATTTTCTCTCCAGAACCTGAAGTCGTTGGGCATGTTGTGGTCTCCGCGTTTGATGGGTTTAGAGGAGGATGTGGGGTTGGAATGAAGAGACGGACCCACCCAGGAGTACGGCCCGTCCTGCTCAGGGTTCCATCAGGAGACACTGGGTGGCAGCAAATTGAGGGGTGCGGTCTGCGGGGAGGGTGCTGGTGCCGAGTCCCAGGTGAGCGGTGGTTGGGGTCTGAGCTCCCACCTTAGCCCGGAGGTGAGAAGTGGTAAGTGGGGGTGAGCAGGGGCTCCTGCTGGGGGGGCACCAGGAGAAGGCGACTATGAGGCCTCCCTCCTTAAAACCCTAGTGGAACTTCAGCTTTCCCGTCGTCACCAGTGGTTGGAGCACTGAGTGTTCACTTAGAGGCACCTTCAAGGTGATGACACAACGGTCACCCGTCTCCGCTCCACTTGGTGGAACGTTGGCCCGGCTGGGCCTCCCCCCTGAGCTCACAGTGCCCCTCGGGTTCCCCCACCCAGGGGCCGGGGTTCACGTCCCGCCTCTTCCGATACTAAAGGGTCCCGTGGAAAATCTCCACACGACGGGAATCATCTGTCCGGCGCTTCCATGCCGGAGACCGTCCCTGCTGCTGTCATTTAGGATCCCGGTGTCGCCTGGGTGCACGGGACCCTCGTTTTACACGGTGGCCCCGGAGCTCAAGAGCTGTGATGCCGGCGGCTCGGCTGGGCCAAGGAGAAGCCGGGAGGTGCTCCCTTGACGCGACAAGGTTGCCGTCCTCGGTATAATGAGGCGTTTCCTTCATCTCCGGTTGTTACAGGAGCAGTGAGTACAGTACAACTAGGTGTTTTGAGAACACGAGAGCCCCCCCCCCCATTCCCATAACTTTGATGACACTACATGGTTCTAACGGTTCTAATCATTGTTACGATGACTCTCTACTGGACCTAACCTGTCAGTCACACTTGACCGTAGGCACGCGTGCGTGGGGAAGACACGGGATCTCGGATTCGGTACGATACGTGGTTTTCGGCACCCGTTGCGTGTTCCCGGGGATGAGGGTGGAGCCCTGGAGTGTGAGCGAGCTCTGGTTGGGGGAAGGCTCAGGGCCCAAGCAGCAGCCGGCTTTTCTTTCCTGGGGAGATCCCCCCGTGCCGCGGAGGAAATGAGTGCTTCCCAGGCAGCTTGTGCTAGGGGAGTGAAGGCCGGCCAGTGTCTGAGAGACAGGCCTCGATTACCCTTCTCCAAAGGTTTGCATTGACTACACGAGGTTCTGGACGCATGTACCTAATACAAATCATGACCACCCAAGAGTATTCTGTATAGAAAGGGAGGTGTTCGGTTTAGATAACAATAGAAGGAACGCGACGATCTGCTTCAGGCTATGGGCTATTGGACAAGGTGACCCCAAGATCTCCAAGCGGCCCATAGGATTTCAGGTTGGGTGAGATGGCATGTGGGTGAAGGTTTAACATGTACTGCGGGTGCAGTACACGGGTCATGGAAGTTGAGGTCACAGGGCAGACTTCAAAGGACGAATGGAATGTTCCCAAGGCCAGATTCTTACACGGGGTCCGCCTTGGAGTATCGGGGCCTGTGTGCACCCAGCTTTCCGGGCAGCTCTTACAGTCTTAGCCTGGCCTGCACGGGGCCCCATGCCCCAGCACCTTCCCAGGGGGACCCTGACAGTACCCCAGCCACTCTTCCATGGCCCAGGTGCCACTCCCTCCCATGTCCCTTGGGTCTGCCTCCTGTGTGCTGTCCTCCTCTGTGGCCCATGATCATGTTCTCTCTTCCCTGGAAACCGCGAGGAAGCGGGCACCACCTCCACTGACCCTGAGTGTGTCCCCCTTTGCACCCACAGCCGTTCCAGACCTTGTTCCTGCCCAACAGCGTGGTCTGCAGCCCTGTGTTCAGCGTTCATCTCTGACTTGCCCACTCATTGCTTAGTCTGCCGACATGCGTCTTCTGGGTTCACCTTGGACTGTCGCAGTCACGGCCAAGGACAGCCGTGTTGGACGCGTAGGGCTGCTCCCCTAACTTAAATGTCTATCGTGCTGTGGACGTGACACCACCCAGGGGTGTTTGAGAGAGGAAGATGATGGCGTGATGCTTCCACCAAGCCCACCCCTGTTCTAATGAAAGCGGGTATATGAAACTGCAGTGCTTACTGTGGGGCAGAAATAGGGGACTATTATAATAAATCAATAACTATTTATTTATGCTAAAACAGCCCCCCCTGCCTCCCCCAGCCTAGAAAGCTGTGCACCCTACCTGAGGAGACATTGAGGGAGGTTAAGGGGTTTTCATTCAGACCCCACAGGGCAGCACCAGGGCCCAGTTTCACTGCACCTCAGCGACGGCTTTAAAAATTTTATTAACAGCATGATTTTTCTTCTTTGTGTCCTTATTTCCTTTCCTTCCTTCCTCCTCCTTCCCTGCTCTCCCTCCCCTCTTCCTTTCCTTTAATTTCCTTTATTATTACCTTGCTCCTTCTAAGAGTTTATCATAGATTTATCTTTTCTTGGTTTACCCCTCACTTTGAGCGTGGCCCATGAGCCTTGTTGGGGGTTGAGGTTGGAGTTCTCTTGTTTTTTTTCTTGCAAGACAAACCTGCCCTTGGCTTGAGGACATACCTGTGACTGACTAGGCTGCCCCTTGGGTCCTGGCCTGGGGCTCCCAACACCAGGCACTTCATGGTTTCTTCCGACCTTCACACTACAACTCCTGCTTCGTAGGATACTTAGGAGATATTCTTGACAGAGGCCAACCCCTCCTCATTTCTCACATTCTTTTCTGCTTTCTCCAAATTCCCATCCCATTTAGTAACTTCTCCGTGACACTCCTTCACTGCCGTCAGCCTCCGATTTATGCCTGCCATATGGCAAATGTGCCAAATGGGAACGTTGTTCCATCCCACCCCCCCACTCCACCCCCCCACGCAGAACACCCTCCAGTCAATAAAACAGTCTGTTGCTTGCGATTAGCTTTTTCAGTCAAGTGGAGTGGTGCAGATCTAGCAATGGTCCTCACTTGGTCTGTGTGAGGTCAGGTTAATTATTATTATTTTTTTAATGTATGTAACATTTTTTAAACAATTTTTATTTCTTATTTTTTAGACGGAGGGGAAGGGAGAGAGGCAGAGAGGGAGAGAAAAAGAGAAAAATCAATGTATGGTTGCCTTTGACCTGCCTCCAGCTGCGGACCTGGCTGGAGACCTGGCTTGCAACCTGGTTATTCCTAAATTTTATCCTTCTGATGCTATTGTAAATGAGGTTTGTGTTCTATATATATATATTTTCCAGATAATTCACTTCTGACACATAGAAACACGACTTTTTCCATGTTGACTTTTCAGTCCTGCACCTTGGTTGGTTTCAGGTATTCTCATCGTTTTTCGGTGGAGTTGTTTGGGTTTTCTCCATAGAAGATCATAGCATCTTTGCAGAGGTAGTTGTATTTTCTTCCCAATGGGTGCTTTTTATTTCCTGTGCCAGGGGTTCTCGTGGGATTTGGGTATGTTGAATCATCTCGGATAAATCCCACTGGATCGTGGCGCGTGACCCTTTTAATGTGCAGTTAAATTTGGTTTGCTAGTGTTTTTGCTGAGAATTGTTGCCTCTATGTTCATCAGGGATGTTGGCCCGTAGTTTTGTTTCTTTTCCTTCTTGTAATATCCTTCTCTGGCTTTGGTATAGAATAATGCTGGCCTCATAAAATGAGTTGGGGCATGTTCCCTCCTCTTCAGTGTTTTTTGCAAGAAATTGAAAAGGATTGGTGTTCATTCTTCTTTACCTGTTTGCTGCAGTTCAATAAAGCCATTTGTTTCTTGGCTTTTCTTTGTTGAGAAGTTTTTGATTACTGTTTTAACCTCCTCATGCATCATCGATCTGTTCAAAGATTCCATTTCTCATGATTTAGTCCTGGTAAGTTGTATGCTTCTAAGAATTTGCTCATTTTTTTTTAGGTTATCCAATTTGCTGGTGTATTACTGCTCCTAATAGTCTCTTACAGTCCTTTGAACTTCTGTGGTATCGGTTGAAATGTTTCCTTGTTTAGTTCTGATTTTATGTATTTGAGTCTTCTTTCTCTTTTTTTTTTTTTTTTTAAGTCTAGCTAAGGGCTTGTCAATTTTACACATCTTTAAAAAAACAACTCTTAGTTTTGTTGATCTTTTCTGTTGTTTTTCTGGTCTCTGTTTCATTTGTTTCTACTGCTAATTTTAGGAACAGTTTATTTTTTTTTTCTAGTTCCTTGTGGTGTACAGTGAGGTTATTTGTGATGTTTCTTCTTCATTTTTTAAAATAAATATTTTATTTATTTTTAGAGAGAGGGCAAGGGGGCCACTGAACCCACAACCCAGGCACGTGCCCTGACTGGGGGTCAAACCGGTGACCTTCCGCTTTGCAAGACAATGCCCAACCCACTGAGCCCCAACGGGAGGTCTCTTTCCATTTTTGTTTGTTTCAAGATATGTATTTTTAATTTCTTCTTTGACCCATTGGTCATTTAAGAGTGTGCTGTTCAATTTCCACATGCTTGTGACTTTTCCAGTGCTCCTTCTGTTAGTGATTTCTAGTTTCATACCCCTGGGGTCAGGAAAGATAGTTGGCATGATCTCAGCCTCTTCAAGTTGCCAAGATGCGTTCTGTGACCTCCTGGGAGCCTTTCTGTGTGCCGTTGATAAATGTGTGTTTTCCCAGCAGATGCAGTGTCCTGCCTGCGTGTCTCGGGAGCATTTGGTCTAAATATAGTTCTAGTCCAGTGTTCCCTTACTGATTTCTTGTTAACATGATCTACCCCCTTGTTGGAAGTGGGGCACTGAAGCCTCCATCTATGATGGCGGGATTGTTTATTTCTTCCCTCGTACCTGTTAGCATTTGCTTGATACGTTTAAGAGCTGTCACATTGGGTGCACATGTCCTTATAATTATTTCCTCTTGATGGGTCCATCCCTTTAGTTTAGCATATAATGATCTTCTTTGTCTCTGGCCCTAGTTTTCACTCAGTCTACTTTTCTTTTTTTAAAGATTTTATTTCATTATTTTTAGAGAGAGGGGAAGGGAGAAAGGCAGAGAGGGAGAGAGACATCCATGTGTGGTTGCCTTTCACCTGCCTCCAGCCACAGACCTGGCTGGAGACCTGGCTTGCAACCTGGTTATGTGCCCTGGCTGGGAATCGAACCTGTGACCTTCGGGTTCGCAAGCCGGCGCCTTACCCACTGTGCCACCAGCCAGGGCTCAGTCTGCTTTTCTGACGTAAGTACCACTAGCCCTTCTTGCTTTGGTTTCTTGTGCGCATGGACCTGTTTGGTTCCCCATGGTACATCCAGCGCTCAGGGAAGAACCTTGCCTCGGTGAGACATTCGGCACCATTTTGCTGATTTGGTGAGTGCGGTTTCTGGCCCCGTGCTGCCTCTGTATACTTTCCCAGGGGCCTCTCGTCTTTCCCGGTTTCCAAAGAGGACCGTCTCGCTGTTCTTTTTGGCGCACGTGGGAACGGTCAGTGGACCCGTGAATTCTAGGTGACGCGATCACACCACCTCCGCGGTGTTTACGTTGAAAGCATCCTCCCGGAGCAAGAACCAGGCGGCTTCTGCAGCCTCAGCCACCACCTGACTTTTCCCCACACAGGGCTGTTCCTTCCCTGTCCCGGTGCCTCACGGCCCGACACCGTTTTTTTGCAGAAAGGAGCACGCTGGGAAAATCTCAGGCCAGGTGCCTGGGGAACAGATGAACAACAGGCAAAGGAAAGCTGGCCAGCGAAACTGGAAAAGAATCAGCGTAGGCTGACTTTAGGGATTTCCTTCCCAGCCAGGGGCAGAGAAGGGGAGCCTTCCTGCTGTCAAGCCTTTGTCACCCCGGGAAAGGAAAGGAAGCAGGCACACCGGGGGTGGAAAGTGTCCCCCCAGGGAACGCTACTAACTATTTGATCAGGGCACCTCCCCGCCACAGCTTTCATCAGAAGAGGAAATTGCGTGACCAAACCCAAATCAGAGTGAAAGAGCAAAGAGGGACGCGGGCGGGTCAGTGCTGAGAGTGAGGTTGGCCATGACCCTGCTTCAACTTGAGTTGGCCGGTTGTCCCGAGTGGGGACATTCATTGTCTCCCCCACCTCACAGACACTGCTGTCACCCTCCCGCAGTGTGGCGTGGCGGTGGCCGCTGAGTCTCGGGGAAAGTGAAGGTAGAGAGGGTCCGTCCTCTTCGTTTTCCCCTCCCTCATCTGGACACGAACTTGTCTGGTCGAGTGCTCACGCACGTTCGGAATGGATTTCTGTCCTCACAGGTGGAACGCTCAGCACACGCGTGATAGAATTAGGAAAGGCCACCCCGAGTACAGCTGTGGCGTTAGAGACAAAAATCGAAGACCATCGACACTGAGGTTCCTGATGAGCGCGTGCAGGTGGACAGTGAAGAAGGCGGATGGGAAAGCAACTGGTTCATCGGTCGTGGTGTGGAGGAGAGCTCCATGGAGATGCTGGGCCGTTAGAAAGATCGAAAAGGGGGTCCTGGAGCAGCCTCTGCTGGAAGCCCCACTTGGGCCAAAAATGACAGCTCTGAAGCTGTCCTACTTCGGGCACATGAGGAGAAGGCGCGGTGGCCGGGAGACTAGATGGCAGTGGGAGAGGAGGTAGAGCCGATGGGCCGGTGCCTGAAAGAAGCCACGGCAGGGGTCTGGGAGAGCCAACAGGCTGCTGAGGACGGACCCTGTGGCCGTCACCCGGAGTCAGGGCTGACACCAGGGTGCCCAACGCACACAAGTTTGGAAATGAGGTGTTACGTGTAGTTGAGGGGAAAGCACACACTGAAAACTAGATGCCAAGACACGATTTTAAAGTCGTATACAAAGTTCACCCAAATACTTTCAAGCCCCGGCTCGTGGCACAGTGGATAAGGCACCAGCCTGCGAACCCAAAGGTTGCCGGTTTGATTCCCAGCCAGGGCGCATAACCAGGTTGCAAGCCAGGTCTCCAGCCAGGTCCGTAGCTGGAGGCAGGTGAAAGGCAACCATACGTGGATGTTTCTCTCCCTCTCTGCCTCTCTCTACCCCTCTCTCTACAAATAATAAATAAATCTTAACCAAAAAACGGAAAACAAAATACTTTCATAGCACCAAGGTGGAAAATGCCCACATGTTCCTCAGCAGCAAAATGGGTACCCTACATCCACAAAGCGGAAGAGAGATTATACTGTAACGAGAACGAATACGTGAAAGGTAAACCACAGGCAACAGACAAAACTATGGTGGAGCAAAAGACACGTGATACCATAGGATTCTGGTTACATGAGCACACTTCCGGGCTGCTCTTTGGGGTGAGCGTTCAAGGCGGGGTGCCCCTTGCAGGAGGGGTAGTGCCTAAGCAGGCTGGAGGGCTGGTCACACTCTCGTTCTTGGGCTTGGCCTGGTGGCATGAATGTGTTGAGTTTATGGAAGTTGATCAATCTGTACCTACATTTAGGACTTGGGATTTACGAGTCTCTGTACGGACGTTACATTTTTGTAGGAAGTTCAAAGTGGGACCCTTCTCGGCACCTGAAGAAAAAGAAAAGCGTTCTTGTGACAGCAGTTCCTTGATGGGCACCTGTCCATTCGTACCCTCCCTCTCCTCCTGGTCTGGAGCCCCCCACCAGGATTTGCATCTCCCAGCCTCCGTTCTGCTCCATCTAAACCTTTGAAAACATGGTCATCGGCTGGCGAACGCTGCCCGCAAAGAGCAGAACAGCCCGCTTCCTCCCTTCCACCCCTCCCCATTCTCCCCGTTGACTAGGAGCCGCCAATTAACTTCTCTGTTTCTCATCCCGGCCGGGAAACCAGGGTTCAGATCCTGAACCTCTGCTCCTGGAACCTGCCCGACGAAGGGTCACGCGAGCCAACCGAGGTTGCTTTTCCTGGCCTCGCGTGTTCAGAAAACCTGCCTGGCCGGCCAGCTTCGCTTGGCAGGTGCCCCGGAACAGAAGTCCTGGCTCCAGGGTTACACATAAAAGTCCTGCGGGCCCAGTTTTGCCAGTTGGCTGCTCCCCTGCGGAACTGAAACGGACGAGGCTCTCCGTGCACCACGCTCGGATCCGGTCTCCCCCAGGATCCGCCCGGGCCCTCTGGTAGGTAGAAGGGTGACCCCCGAAGGGGTGCGCGTTCTGAGTTCTGGGACCTGGGACCGTGTTCCTTTCTGTTGCAGAAAGGACTTGGCGGGTGCAGCTGAGGCTGCAGATCCTGAGATGGGCGATGAACCTGGCTGTCCGGGAGGCCTCCAGTCACCAGGGTGCTGGCAGGTGACCCGGTGCTGCCTGCCCTCCCTGAGCCTCCCACGTGCCGCCTCCACCCTCTGCTAATTCCTGGGTCCAGTTTACTGCAGGGACACTTTGTGGCACCTTGGCTGATTCTGGGTGGCTTGTGTGAACTCCTGGCTCTTCCTAGCCACCCTGGCTTCTGTAGGAAGCGTGGGGAACTCACTCCCACGCCACCTTTAGGCCACTGAGTTATCTGATGCACTGTCACTCCGTGTTTCTTGCTCTTTTTTAAAAAAGATTTTATTTATTATTTTTAGAGGGAAGGGAAGGGAGAGAGGCAGAGAGGGAGAGAAGCATCCGTGTGGGGTTGCCTTTCACCTGGCCGGAGATCTGGTTTGCAACCTGGTTATGTTGCCCTGGCTGGGAATCGAACCAGCGACCTTTGGGTTCGCAGGCTGGCGCCTTATCCACTGAGCCACCAGCCAGTGTAGAATCCAGAGAGCTGGCCTGCTTTTCCCCTTCACTTCATAGCTATGCCACCATTCCGTTTCCCCCAACGGTTCCCTATGCCGACCTCAGAATTAGCTACAGACGGGGTGTGTCCGGCAAGCCCGGTCCAAAGGAAAACCACGTCAGGTGTTGCTCACAGACAGCATTGCTCATTGGCTCTCAAAGCTCTGGAAAGGCCAAAAGGACAGACCCACGTGTGAGGAAGTGACAGCTGTGGGAAGCGTCTGCCATCCCTAAGGCTGGGGGCAGAGGGACGGGGTCGGAATGATCCCTGAGTCCGACGGAATTCTGAGGTGGAGGCGGAGACACTGCTGGGCTGAGGCCGGTGTCTTTGAACTTGGGGGACAGGCTCCCTCTCTGGGAGGTGGCCGGGGTCAGAAAACGCAGGTGTAAGAGGCCCCGTGAAATTGTCCCTGTTGTCCGTGCCCCGTGCCGTGTTTGGGCCCTGCGGACACTAAGGAGCTCCCTGCTGTTGATCTGAACTGCGGGCGTGCTTGGCTGTCCTGTATGTTGTTGGCGTCTGGAGACAGGGGTACAGCGGGGTGGGTTTGGAGCTCCTGCCGATGACTTAGTAACTGGCCAGTGAGTGCTGTCCCCTCAGCTCCTTGGGCTTGATGGCGTGTTGGTGCTAGAGTGGCCGGTTGATGTTTTGGAACGTGGCAAAGGCTCCGGCATCCGCCCGACACTGCCGGCTCACGTGGCAGTGACACAGGAGTGGCACGTGGCCTCATCACTAAGAGCCCTCTCTCAGACACGGACTCGGTCCTTCCTGTCCTCGGAGCGTCTCCTCCCACCGCGGTGGCTTCCCCTCTTCGCGCCGTGGCCCCGGGCGGGCGGCGTGAGCCAGGGGACAGCGGAGGAGGACGCAGGAGGCGCGGGGGCGTTGATGTGAACAGGGAGGGTTGGCAGGTCTTCATCAAATGCCATCAAAGTCGCTGCTTTCAGTTTCTACCCTGAGAAAGCCAAGCCATTTTTACAAAATTGATCCAAGAGAGACACATCGATGAGTTGTTCTATTCAATAGCGCACGCAACGGTTGCTTCTCGTATGTGCCCTGACCGGAGACGGAACCCGCAACCTTGACGTGTCAGAATGACCTCTAACCAGCGGAGCCGCCCGGCCGGGACCCGTGTGACTTTTTTTTCCCTTTTCTGCACCGTCACGGGTACAGAAGCTTCGCTCACGCGGCTGATGGATTGCGACGATCCTGACAGGTGTCTGACTGTGCCCGTAGCTTCCCTGGTGCCATCAGCCCAGGTTGGCTATGGTGCTTCTCCAACAGCAGCTGCATGAACAGCCCAGAGCCCTCAAATGACCGAGTTACCCGCCTCGGGCATTACCAGGGTGCTTCCCCCTTTCCAGACTTGGAAATAGCTCCCGTGAAGCCAGTTCGGGTGGGAAACACAGCCCACCGTGACCGTCACGCCAACGCACGGGCGCAGAGAAAGTCACAGGCGAACCTCGGGAACGCAGCTGTCTCAGCGTGTCCCTAAGCGTGTGCTGACCGCTGTCACTGTGATTTCACGTAAAACGTGGCGCGTGTTAGCTTGGTTTAACCGTAGCTTCGGACCCGCTCTGGGTTCTCGGTAGCTGCGTAAACGGAGGATTTATTCCTACCTGGTGTTTTCCTAACTCAGGTTCTACCCAGCTGGTCAGGGAACCAGGCTGAAGGGGTCGGCGCGGTCTCGGGGCTGTGCCTGCCGGCCGCGCGGCCCTCTTGGTCCCTTCAGGAGGAGGGGACAGATTGGAGAAGCCAGCACTGGCTTTTTATGTCCTCGGACCGAAAGGACACGTCATTCCGCGTTGTCCGGAATGCGTCCTGTGAGCTGCCCCAACGTGGGTGAGACTGAAAAGCACCGCTACCTGCGTGTCTCGGAGGGAGGAAGACCGGCCGTGTGCTGGGGAGCATCAGCCATGTGTGTCACACCTGGGGTCACGCTGCACATGTCACTGTCCAGCCGACCGGCTCCGACACCCATTTGTCACAGGCTCCGTAGGAAGCTGAGTGCCGCTGTCATGTCAGTGGCCACGCGGTATGTTAGGGTAACGTCAACGCCGCATTCTGCGGGTGGGATCGTTCACTCGTGAAAACCAAAACCCTTAGGATACTTAGTCATTAAAAAAGCTATAGCCGCTACGGGACGTACAGCAGGATTTTACCAAAAAGAGCTGTCGTTTTTCGAACCGAAATGTTGGAAAGGAGAGAGGTGTGGTTTTAGATTTTTGCGTAGCGCTCTGTGTGTGCGTTTTTCCGTCGTGGGTACGGCGCTGGTTACCTGGCGGGGAGGGAAGTGTGTGGCACCCGTGTGACCCACTAGGGACTCACTTGGACTGGTACCTGCAGCGGTAGTGACGGTGCACACGCGTCCAGCCCGCTGGAGGCCGCTTGATTCTTGTATCAGGTGCCGCATCCCATCGGGTGCTGTGTGCCAGGTCGCCGTGCATGAAGGCACCCAACCCCGTGCAGGTCAGTTGCCGGAAACAGGAGGAGGACTGTAGTTGTGTCAGTAGTCGTGTCAGGCGCCGGTGCCGCGAACACTTGACTGTCAGGTTCTGTCCTCCCGACTCCCCTCAGCCCCGTGATGCCGCCCACGTCTGATGGACGGGACACGGAGGGTCATGCAGGTACGTCGTTGGGAAAACCCCAGGAGTGGAGCCGGAGGGAACGCTGGGCCAACCGTGCCCTCTGCTGCGTCTCGGGGTGGCACTTAGGGGTGTGCAGTCCCCGGCTCTCCAGGGTGGGGACCAGCGTGGCTCTGAGGTGCTGGGCGCCACCGGCGGGTGCGTGTCTGCTGCAGGGTCTGTCGTTAGGGTAACGATGCCACCCATCCCACACTCATTACCAGCGATTAATGAGCAGTAGTCAGAGGGAGGGCCTGAGAGGCAGACTTCACTTCACGATGCGTCTCCTCCGTCCGCTGGCCACGCAGGGGGTCGCATCTATTTTTTCCCCGAGAGCGTTCTGTGAATGCCAGCGGGATGGACATGTAAGGAACCCTTAGGACACTTTGCTAAGGACACTGAGCAAAACGTGACTGCCGTGTGGTGTTGACGAGGATCCATTATCCCACCACAGTTGCCCTGACCTTAACCGGCAGAAACCGGTTCTGAGAGCGGAGAGGACCTGCACCCACCATGGTCATGGACACGCGTCCCCTCTGAGTGGCCTTGCGTGGAGAGCCAGTGCGAGGAATTGGGGGGTCTGCGTGGCCCCCCACACCCTCACTCGGCTTCTGCTCTCTGGGCGCAGCTTCCGGGCATCAGGGGCTGACAGGACCCAAAGCAGCGTGGTAGGAAGGGACTCCAGCCTCAGTTTCCCCATGTGTAAGCCGAGGGTAATTGTCGCACTCAAGGTTCACCGCGAGGATTGGCTGGGTTAATACATGGGAAACACTGCGTGCGACCAGTCGCGGGCCTGTAACGGGAGCCACGGAAGTGTGAAGCTATTGCCGGACCGTCTGGAAGAAGGAAAGCAAACGGGTGTTGCATGGGAGGGCGAGCTGGGAAAAAAGCCGCCCCAGGACCTACTGATAGTGGCGAAGACTTTTGGCAGGATGCCTCTGTCTTTCCATGTAGGATTTTGAACGGTTTGTCCGCAGAGGCGTAAATGGAAACCCCTTCCTCTGTTCCCTTCCGCGAACTGTATGGCCAAACAACAAAACTGGCAGGGGGAAAATGGGTCTCTTCGATCGTAACCGAAGAGAGGTAGGTTAACACGATGAAAAGCCATAACCGGATACTGTCTCAACGGTGACAGTCCTGGCATGGCTGCGGCGAGCTGATTTTCCTGACGTTGCTCGTGCCAGGGTCACGCGGGACAGCCCTTTGGGGAACACGTTAGCAAGCAATGTCGAAAGTCGCACGAACATGCGTGCGTTTGAACGCCAATCTTACTTACGGGAATTTAGCCAAAGGAAATCATTGAGAAGGAAGAAAAGTTCTCATTCTGAAAGACGCCCAGTGTTGATGGCAGGATGACCTTGAATGGAGAAAGAGAAGGGGACCCAATCTTAGAAAGATGGTTTTTATAATGACATTGCGGAAGCTTAGGTGGTCGTTAAAATGGTAATTTTTTTTTTTTTTAATTTTATTGTTGTTGTATTGCATCCATCCCCTTTTTGCTCCCCTCTGTCCCCCCACCCACCCACCCATTCCCCCCAAAGTCAATCCCACCTGTTGTCCATGTCCATGGTTCCTTTATACTAGGTTCTTGTCTAAGCTGCTCCCCTTCTTTGCCTCTACCTCTCCCTCCCCCCTACCCCGTTCCCCTGACCACTGAAGGCCTATTCACTGTATTCATATACTTGGTTCTGTTTTGCTTGTTGTTAGTTTTGTTCGTTATTGTCCCGTAAGAGGTGAGATCATATGATATTTGTCCTTCACTGACTGGCTTATTTCACTAAGCATAATACTCTCCAGTTCCATCCATGTTGTTGCAAAGGGTACAAGTTCCTTCTTTCTTTCTGCTATATAGAATTCCATTGTGTAAATGTACCAAAGTTTTTTGATCCAATCATC
>PVIW01009919.1:0-48141 GCA_004026585.1 Noctilio leporinus
ACTTGTACCCTTTGCAACAACATGGATGGAACTGGAGAGTATTATGCTTAGTGAAATAAGCCAGTCAGTGAAGGACAAATATCATATGATCTCACCCATTACGGGACAATAATGAGCAAAACTAACAACAAGCAAAACAGAACCAAGTATATGAATACAGTGAATAGGCCTTCAGTGGTCAGGGGGAAAGGGGTTGGGGAGAGGGGGGAGGCAGAGGCAAGAAAGGGGAGCAGCTTAGACAAGAACCTAGTATAAAGGAACCATGGACATGGACGACAGGTGGGATTGACTTTTGGGGGAATGGGTGGGTGGCGAGGGGGACAGAGGGGAGCAAAAAGTGGATGGATATAATACAACAACAATAAAATTAAATATGTAAAATTGTAAAAATTTTCAAAAAGAAATCACTTTGTACTCAGTGGCTAAGTTAGACTCATTTATAAAGCCTAAAACTCTTAAATACTATATCTTAGTCTTGAATCTTTGACTAATAAACAAACATACCCTGATAGCCAAAACCACTTTCTAACTTCAGCTCCATTCACCTACTATAGTAATTAAATCGGCTACCCTTATTTGAGTAAGTGCCTTTTCAACTCTGGAGAGAATTTAGAATGCTATAATGAGGTAAATAACCATGGTAGTAATGCTTCTGTGTAAACTAAAACTAATCTCTTTATAATGTTTAAGAGAATTTGCCATTTTAAGAAATCTGTCAGACTTGAGTAATTCATTTTGAATTGTAGTTTCACATAGAAAAGTATAAGAGAATTTCACCAAGTGTAGCAATAGTGTTAAAATGTTTAAAAGAACTCAAGATTCAAGAAATTTACAGGCTTAATTTATTATCTTTACCAAAGTCATTTAACCACCTAGCAAGATTTTGTTTGCTAGGATTATATTTATGCCTTGTCAAGCATTTAAAGGGCTTGAAAGTTCAAATATATTAAATGTATGAGTATAGTTTCAAGAGTAAATTAAATAAGTTTATAAATGAGATTGTTTAAAGTAAATTTAATGTGTTTGAAGTGTGGACTACTAATCAGAGAATAAAATTAAAGTAATGGTCCTTATTTTATACAAGTACAAGATTTATAAATGGCATAACTATTCACAAATTGAACTTAACACTTTAAGAAAAACAAAATATGTAAGTTTAAAAGTTGAATATTAATATAAAGCTCATCTACTTATAGATGGTCTAAGAATCCCCATAGGTCACTAATAAGCTTAAATTGGCATGCCACCTTAAGATGAGCTTCAGTAGCCTCATCTGCAAAATTCCTAGAGTTTTTGTGAAAAATTACATAATAGCATAACATTCGCTATAACCACCATACCCACCACTACCATTGAGCATCTCTCTACTGAATATTAGGAGTTCTACTGTGTGCATTACATTTACTATCTTATTCATGGACAAAGAGGTGCCTATTGAATGTATTCAACTAATAAAACATATATTAGATATGAAGGTGCTGGAGGTATAGTGAAATAAAACCAGATAAGATCTCTGCTTTTATTGTGCTATCATGGCATTAGATGTCTTTCATAATGCATCAATAACTTCCTGCCTTTGAGCAAGATGTCTTTGTGCTCTGAGCTCTTAGAGAGCCTTATGATGATGATGAAGATGGTGATACCATCTTACATTTATTGAGCATATACTATACTCCAGGCCTTGTTCTAAGTGATTTACAAGTATTAGCTCATTGAACTCGTAGATAACCCTATGAGGTATAAACTAATCTTAAATCCATTTTATAGATTAGGAAACTAAAGCACACAAGGGGTTTTTGAACCTCTGGCAGTATTGACATTTTGAGCCACATAATTCTTTTTTGTGGGGCTATGCTGTGCATTGTAAGATACTTTGCAACATTTTTAGCCTCTCCTCATGCCTAAGTCCCAGCAGCAGCTGCCTGTCCCCAGGTATGACACCAAAAACATCTCCAAGCATTACCAAATGTCACCTAAGGGGCAAAACTGCCCCAGGGTTGAGAATCACTGAGTTAGATATTTACCAAAACTCACACAACTAGTAAGCATCAGAGCTGAGATTAACCCAGGCCTTCTGCACCCAGAGCTTGAACTATTAACAACACAACTCTAAGCGTAATCATCTTAATCATAATTATAATTTTCTGCAGTGGAAATGCAAAAATCATGCCATTACTTTCTTAAAATTTTGGACATTGTACTGATGTTGAGATTTAATAATTACTAGCACTTTAATTATTCCATGTGTATCAGTTAGTGCCCCAGCAGGAAACAAAAGGTATTCTCTAATTAAGATCATTTGAAGAGAGTTTAATAAGCTAACTGTTAACAAAGACATGGGATAGGGAGAGTCCAGTACCCTGAGGCTATTAACACTGGTAAGCCTTTACCACCCTTAGGCCCAATTGTATTGGTGGGGTGGGGTGGCGGGGAGGGAGAGGGAGAGGGAGAGAGAGAATGCTGTAGAGCCTTGAAAAGAACACAGTCTTCTGTTGAAGGGCCCAGTTAACCCAAGATAATCCTGTAAGGAGAGTGCTAGGAGAATAGATACCATAACTTCACTCCCCTTCCTCCTTTTGATTTTTTTGTGCTGCATGTTGGCTAAGCTCAAAGCCAGAGAGCAAGGGGGCCCACTAATGTGCTCTATTTAGGTCAGCCTTCTGGGAGGAGAGCAGGGGGAGAAGGGTGGAGAAGATATCTGCATACTGCAATAGCGTTTTTCATGGGATTTCCATCTATCAGTTTTGACATTTTAAACATTAACCCATCGATTTTACTAATTTGTGCTTTATCTTGGTGAGAAATCAATTTCATCTAATATCTTTGTATAGATTTTCCATGATCTCCAATTTGTATAGCGGGTTAACCAGCTTGTGTAGAGTCTGAAGGGGAAAAAAGAAAATTATTATAATATCTGCTTTGGAAATATGTCATCAGGATGCATCTGCTGCAGGAAAAATGTTGGACTAGTCACTGCCTTTTCTTTTCAATTTTTTAAACTGTTACCAAGACATAAGGTTCATTATTATGTGTTTATGTTGGCAAAGCTTCAAATGTGAAAAATCTTTTCTAAGCAGCTTTTTGAAATATTTGGATATTTGCTTCAAACTTTTTTGTCATGCCCTTAATTGATTACACTTTCAGTTTCAAGATTTTACATGCAAAGCGTGCCTGAATTTGCAGTTCTTCCATAAGACTTTTAGGACTTTTAAAGGTCATATCTACACAGCAAAAATTGCCCATCAATTCAGTGAAATCAAATCAACTTAAGAAAAAAATCACCATTATATAGCTGATTATATGGTATCCTCTTGGGTTGACTATAATTTTTATTTTTCTCACAATGGATTTTGCCACTATAAGACACAGCTTGGCTAATTCTCTTTCTTGTTCACTCTCAAGTGCTTCTGTCTTCTTCAGCCCTTCTGTTATGTTCCTTATACATTGTGAGTGCATAATCTTACTCTGAAACATAGAATTTTGGAGTTGAAAGTCCTGTTAGTAGCCACCTAGTTAATTTTCCCTCCCAGTGAGCACCCTCTTGTGTAATGTCTCTGACAGATGGCTATGCAGCCTGTGCTTGAGCATCAGCTAGGACAGGGAACCCTTTGCTTTGCAAGACAACTTGTTCCAATGTGGGCAAGCTCATCCTTCTGAACAGGTCATCTTCCCATTGGGCCAAAACTCATTTCCCAGACATTGGGGCAAGGCAGTAAAGGGCAGTGGTGAAGATCCTAGGTTCTGAGCCAGACAGCCACAGTTCATGTTCCAGTTCCCCCACTTACAGTCCATGTGCCCTTGCTCAAGTTATCTAACCTTTTTTTAAAGATTTTATCTGTTTATATATTTTAATTATTTATTTTTAGACAAAGGGAAAAGAGGAGAGGGAAACATGATGTGCAAAAGAAACAGCAATCAGTTCTCTCTTGCATGCTCCCAACCAGGGACCTGGCCTGCAACCCAGGCATGTGCCCTGACCAGAATTGAACCTGTAGACCTTTCAGTTTGCAGGATGATTCCCAATCTACTGAACCACTTCAGAAAATGAGGATAACAGGACAGTGGTAGCTTAGCATTGTATCAGTTTTGCTAAATTGGAATTACAGTTCTCTGAATCCCTTTCTTGGTTGGTTCTGGGTCAGGGTTGCTTACAAAAGAAATGGGCACTGGCCAGGTAGCCCAGTTGGTTACAGCATAGTCCTGACACACCAAGGTACACCAAGGTTCACCAAGATTCACCAAGGTTACGAGTTTGATCCCTGATTAGGGCACATACAAGAAGCAACCAATGAATGCATGAATAAATGGAACAACAAGTCAGTGTTTTTCACTCTCTCTTTCTCATATCAGTAAATTAAAAAAGATTTTTTTTGAAAGAGAAATGGAAGGACAAATGTATAGAGCTGGTGCTGTTACAGTTTTCCTGCATTGTCACAAATCTGGTTTTATTTGTACAAGGCAACAACTGGGCCAGCAGTTACTCCAGCTCCTGATGCATCTTCTTCAGCATCTCTGAATTCTAGGCCATGTTTGTGTGAAGTTCCAGAGTCAAGTGTACCACCTCTTCTGCAGGTCACATGCATCTTCAAAGGCAGAGGTCAATCTGACCAGTATGAATTCTGATGAGAGACAGGTGTGAGTTTCAGTTCCCTTTTGCTCTCTCTGACTTCATGTCCATCTTTCCTTCTCAATTGCTGGCCAGGCTGACTTTTGGCCCAACACCAGACACAGAAGGGAGAGGTATACAAAAACTCTATCACTCCCACTAATTTGTAATCTCTAATCCCTCAAATAAACCTCTTATATTACTCACAATGGTTCTGCTTCTCAGATAAAACACTAATGATACCAGTATATTGAGAGGAATAAACAAAATAATGTATGTAAAGCACTTGGTACAGTTGCCTGGAACATACATAAGTACCCAGAATCTTTAAACAGTCTTCTTCATCTTCGTGGAACTAGCAGCTCCATGCTCCAGGGCATTACAGAATACATTTGGATCCTCTTCCATCTGATAATGAATCCACATGTTTAAATCCATGTTTTTGAGGACTTGTATATATAAAATAATCTGTCAGGTAAAACTTTATGGTAGATAATGGGCTAAGTAATTTAGATTTAGATGATCTTATTTACAGGGTGTGCACGATCAATTAGCAATAACTTTGCATTTTCTTATTTAACCTGCTTCTTATTAATTTTGAAAAACTATGTTTCTAAGGTTATGATTTAACATCATTGTTTCAGATATAAAGTATTAAATTCTGAAAGCAACCGTCATGTCGAAGGAATACGATGTCAGAGCAACCATAATGTCTGGACTGTGTGCAGGGCAAACTGCTAAGGAAATTGTGGACTTCAATAATATCCCTTTATGTACAAGTTGACAATGTGAAGAAGGTGTACGATGCTGATCCTGATGTCACCACACCAACAAGGAAAATGCATAAGGGACACAAGGATAGCACAAGTCCAGATATTGTACACAGAATTCAGGAGATCATCCATGAAAATCCAGGATATTTACCTTGACGTTTTAAGAGAAGTAGTTGTACTTTGGATGATGCAAGTCACAAATGGATGTCATTTTATCTTCCAACAAGATGGTGCACCAGCACATAATTCCAAAAAGGTGCAAGAACATCTCAGTGTCAGTGTTCCTGAATTCTGGTCATAGGGAATCAAGCTGCCTAGGTCACCAGATGCAAATCCTTTAAGCTATTATGTATGTAGCATTTGTGAGAGAGAAGTTAATAAACAACCTCATTCCAATAAAGAGACTGTTAAAGCTAAGACCGAAAACATGATGATGTCCATGGATAAAGAAAAGTTAGTTAAAGTATGCGCAAGATTCCAAAGTTGAATCGAATCTGTTATTGCAACAAATGGGGACTTTTTTGGACAATTTAAAAAATAATGACTATGTTTATGTATTTACATATAAGAATAAATTTACTTCAAAATATAACACTTTTGTGGTATGTTGTTTATTTTACTAAAATTTTGCCACTTTATCACATGCACCCTGTTTTGAACCTGTAAACAAGAACTAGTAGGTATCTTCTTTCAGTTTCTTACTCAAAACTTAGTTTTAATCACTAACTGTTTAATAACTCAAAGCCAAGAAAAATAACTCACAGA
The DNA here is from genome assembly GCA_004026585.1 of Noctilio leporinus. NCBI lineage: Eukaryota > Metazoa > Chordata > Mammalia > Chiroptera > Noctilionidae > Noctilio > Noctilio leporinus. Next base: position 6,145 of record PVIW01009919.1, read on the forward strand.
TAAGTAATATGATTTCTTTTTTTTTTTTTTAAGATTTTATATATTATTTTTAGAGAGAGGGGAAGGGAGGAAGGCAGAGAGAGAGAGAAACATCAATGTTTGGTTGCCTTTCATCTGCCTCCAGCTACAGAACTGGCTGGAAACTTGGCTTGCAACCTGGTTATGTGCCCTGGCTGAACCCAGTGACCTTTGGGTTCACAGGCCGGCACCTTTCCACTGAGCCACCAGCCAGGGCAGTAATATGATTTCTTAAACTGTAGAATGCATGTTTATATTATTCACATCTTTAAAAGTTGTTGATTTAAAATGTTCTCAAGTAGCAGTTTTTAAATCGTTAATTTAACCTTGCTTCAGTACAACAAACAGATTTAAATTGGATTGACATTTTGAAAAATTAAGCAAGATGATCAAGGGAAATGGAAAATGAGGATAGAAAAAATTGATGAAGCAAGACGTTAGGTTAGAATTTCCCCCCAGAATACCCTATGAGAACCTGTCCACTTAATAGGAGGACACAAATTTGGCAGATTAAAGGCCCAGAGTAATTTCTGATTCATCATATATATTGCAGGGCCATACAGTGAAAAAACTATAAGAAAATTATTATTCTTAGCAATGAAACATGAGAGAAAGTTTTCCCTATATAGAGGGCACTGAAATGAAATTAATCTCTTTGATGGTGAGTTCTAAGTCTGTAGTTCCTGGGGATACTCTCATTTTTAATTGAATATATTGGGGTGATATTGGTTAATAAAATTACATAAGTTTCAGATGTATCAATTTGTAACGTATCATCTGTATATTGTATTGTGTGCTCACCACCCCAGCTCAAGTCTCCTTCCATCACCATTTATCCCCCTTATATTCTCTTCTACCTCCCTCACCCCCCTTCCCCTCTGGTAATCACCATACTATTGTTTGTGTCTATGAGTTTTTTGTCTTTGGTTTTGTTTTTTGCTTAATCCCTTTACTTTTTTTTCACCCAGCCTGGGGCTATTTTTTTATAATGTCTTACAGTGTAGACCATATATGTAGTGCCAAATGCACAGTCCAATAAAAGCAACTCTTACGAAGGGCTAAAATAACACATTTCAGAAAGAAATCTTCCTGGTAGCCTCCCCTGGGCTAAGAGAGCACCTTAAGAAATGGCCAGATAGGATGTCTTTGGAATAGTCCTCCTTAAGACTTATTGCTCACACACAAACTCAGCTAGGGCCTGAGGAATCTGTGGTCATATCTGGGTGTGGTGATCTTTGTACCAAACAAGTGCAGACACATGTTCTTTAGTGGTCAGCTCATCAACTGATAGAGCTGACAGCAGCTGGTGGAAATTTAAGGTCTTAATGATAAAAAAGATTCTCACATTTATGAAGTATTTCCTTGTGCCAGGCATTATTCCAAGGGTTTTAGAAATATAAGCTATTAAACCTTCACAGCAATCCATGAAGGAGTACTATTGTTAAATTCTCCATTCCACTTAAAAAGAGACAGAAGAGTTAAAATAAGTATTTGCCCAGCATTATAGAGCTACCAAGTGACAGCACAAGGAACTGGACATGACAGCCTGGCTGCAAAGCTCACACATAAAAGGTGTATATCACATTCGTCAGAAGAAGGACCCACCCCCACTTCACGAAGTTGTTGGCCTCCAAGGTCCACTCAAGTCGTACTTATCCCAAAGCACTGCCACTGGCTCTAGTCTACCTCAAACTTCCACTCAGTTTTTCATTTCAAGAAAATGTGCATACATTGCAGGGGCAGCAATGCAATTGTTGTATATCTTTATACAACAGTCCCTGCCTTCAATAGACAGAGTGGAATCTCCAAAATGTTCAGAGACCACAGACTTCAAAGCAGAAATGTCAAATTAGAGTTCCAGGCAGGATATTGGAGAAGGAGGGCCTAAATGAGTGAGAGCTATTAAGTCAGGGGTCTGTCTATATAGAAGATGGGGCTCTAGATGGGCTAAGTGAGAAAGAAAGAAAAAAAGAAAAACAGACAGGGACACCTTGGCAGCAGGAAATATTCATGCAAAAACTTGCAAAGTCATATACAGCACAATGCTAGGCATGTTCTAAGTGCTTTACACATATTAACATTATGTTCACCATCACCCCTTTTAGGGACTGCTAGTCTGCTTGGCAAGGCCCAGCTAGCAGAAACGGGTGTTTGGCAAGGCCAGCCCTAGTGCCAGGTGGACCCAGAACGGACACTGTGTATAGGGAGTCAGCCCAGTGTGTTTACCCCGGAGCCCATGAAGCATGGAAAGCAGAGAGTGTGCCATACCTTGTTCTCTGCAGCTAGCTTAACGTCCTGGTTTCAGGTGAGCAGGTGCCAGTAATACCTGCATTTAAGCTTAGTGTGATTAATAAATGGGACTCGCGGCTTGGGCGAGCCTCCTGACCCCAACTTCGTCTCTTCTCTTTTTCTTACGTCCTCCGCGGTCCAAACCCGGTGCGTAATCCAGGGATGGCTGGTCCGTCACAACCCCACATGAAGTAGAGACTATTATTACTCACCTTTTTTATACATGAAGAAACTAAGCACAGATAGGTTAAGGAACTTGACTAAAGTCATACAGCTAATACGATGCAGTCTATCTCTACACACAGTATCCTAATATCTCAGCTGTACTGTCCTGTAGAAGGAAAGCTTCCTGAAGTGGAGCAGGCAGAGATAATGATGGAAAGGTAATAAGGCAGTGGAGAGGCCAGATTAAGTATTTGCTAAGAATGAATGCTATAAAGGGCAGAAAGTTAGGTCATGGATCAAGGAAACTATTGCTGCATAACAAACCATCTCCAAAACTAATAGCTTAAAACAATAACTAGTTATTTGCTCACGGTTCTGCGATTTGGCTGGTGGTTAGCAGAGATGATATTTCTTTGCTCCATGTGATGTTTTGTGGGGTCAGTCATATGGCTACACTGAGCAGGAAACTGGGCTGGAGCTGAAATGTCCAAGATGGCCTCATTCACATATTGTACATAAAGATATACAATAATTGCATGTCCGCCCACCCCCAATATGGATGGCAGGAGTGATTGAACACCTCAGTTTTTCTCCATCTAACCTTTCTCCCTTTTCCTCCATATGGTAGTTCATCATTCAAAAGTCTAGCTCAAGTTTCTCTATGTAACTGTTGGTTTCCAAGAGGGTGAACCTGAAGTCACCAGTCTCTTAAGGCTTAGACTGGGACTTGGCACCACATCACTTCTGCCGTATTCTAGTAGCCAAAACAAGTCCCAAGGTCAACCCACTTTCAAGGGGAGGGAAATAGACTTTACTTCTTGATGGGAGGTGCAATAGACGCATATGGGGATACAAAAGATTATTGGCTGCTATCTTTGCAAAAAATCCACTTCAAGGACCAACGACACCAGGGGCCTCTAGATTTTTTGCTCTTACTCTCTCACACTCTAATGCTATGTCCTGAATGACATTTTCCCCATGGATCCCCAAATTCATTGAAAGACATCATATCAACATCTTCTGTCCACTTACTCTCATCCAAAATACTTCTGAGCTAAGAAGAAAGCATATCCAAAATGTTATCAGAGAAAGTAATTTTAGATGTTACAGCTCTCCCATGAGAGAGCTTGGCCCAGGTCAAGGAGAACAAAAGCACCACAGGCCACCAAGGACTCCATGGCTTAAAGTGATAAAGCACTGTGAGGGTTCTGATTTTATTCTAGGGCATGGTGGGCCAACTAGGTACTCTGGCAAAATCCTGCCACCTGCCCACCCCCTTTTAAATTTAATCTTTATTGTTTTTTTTTTTACATTACCTTTTAAGCCCCTTATATCCACTCCCTCAATCTGCCCCTTTTGTAGATAAAGTTTCATTGGAGCACAGCTATGCTCAATCATTTATATATTATCTATGGCTGCTTTAGCACTATAAATAGCAAAGTAGTTGCAAAAGGAACTGCATGGCCCATAACACCTAAAGTATGTACTGTCTGACTCTTTACAGGAAAAGTTTACTGACTGTGACACTGGTGATAATATTAAACAATGGCACTGTTTTTCACACTTGATTTTGTTTCCAGAAATTAAATTGAGCCCAGGGTTCACATTTTAACTGGCAGAAATATGCAGCTTTTGGGCCAGTCTATACAATGCCTTGAAGAAGCAAGAGAATGTAAAGCTTTCAGTAATAGAATTATAAGATGCAAATCTACATGATTTTTTTTTTTTTTTTTTTGCATCAAACCACTTTATGCCCTTAGCACTTTCAGAACTTGTCCTCAAGACTTCATTGGCAATTCTCTCCTTGCAAACCTCACACTCTGCCCAGGGCAGAGAGTTGCAGTAGGTTTTCTATGCTCAGAGGTTGTTTTTTTAAATCATTCAGTAGGCAAATTGGTCATCCTCAGTGAATAATTAATATACCAATTTACAATTCAGAGAACTCAACAGAGCTCTTAAACTCTGTTAACCTACTAGAACTGTACTTGAATTTTCTGAAAAACACAAGGTAATTACAGAAGCCTGGCCTTTTGTCTTCACTTGGTTGCATACACAAAAGATTTTTTTAAATACCTAATCTTTAAAGAACACTTAATAGTGAGAAACTGTGTTCCTCCAAATTATTTTGATCATGTTTTCATAAGCAAAATAAACCCAGAAGATGAAACTTAGCACCCCATTTCCTTGGAACCCTTGAAGTTCTGCCCTCATGCCTATCAAAACAATATTTTTGAAATTTTATGCTTAAAATGTTTTTAGGCACACATACCCACTGACCCACCAATTTCAGTTCTTGAAATTTATTCCAAGTTTGTGATATGATGTAGTTCAAGGCTAACCATTTAGAATTATTTGTGGTAGTAGGGCATCTTAAATAGTCTAAATATTCATCAATAAGGGACTTGTACAAAATTAATCATAGGTGAAACATAAGCCAATAGGCATGACTGTGTTCCAACAATTTATTTAATTGCAATGGATTCATGTGATGGATTAAAAAATGAAGAAGATATTTGGAATCATTTTTTAATTAAATTTATTGGCATGACATTGGTCAATAGGGTCATACAGTTTTCAAGTGTACATTTCTATGATACATGATCTGTATAGTGCATTGTGTGCCCACCACCCAAAGTCAGATCATCTTCCATCACCATATATTTGGCCCACTTTACCCTTTACTACCCCCTCATCCCCTTCCCTCTGGTAACTGCCATATTGTTGCATGTTTCTATGAGTTTCAGTTTTATATCTCACATATGAGTGAAATCATACGATTCTTAGCTTTATGGACTGACTTATTTCACTTAGTATAGTATTCTTAAAGTCCATCCATGTTATTGCAGATGGCAGTATTTGATCTTTTCCTATGGCTGAGTAATATTCCATAGTATATATATGCCGTATCTTCTTTATCTAGTAATCTATCAAAGGATACTTTGGTTGTCTCCATGTCTTGGCCACTGTGAATAATGCTGCAATGACCATAGGGGTCCATATATCTTTGCAAATAAATGTTTTTGAGTTTTTCAAGTAGATACCCAGAAAAAGGATTGCTGGGTCACATGGTAACCCTATTTTTGATATTTTAAAGACCCACAATACTGTTTTCCATAGTAGCTATACCAGTTTACATTCCTGTAAACTGGAGAAACGGAGAAAAAGGAGGGTTCCTTTTTCTCCGCAACCTCTCCAACACTTGTTATTACTTGTCTTGTTGATAATAGCCATTCTAACAGTTTTGAAGTGATTTCTTATAGTAGTTTTGATTTGCATTTCCCTAACAGCCAGTGAAGTTGAACTATGCATATAACTGTTGGCCATTTGTGTGTCCTCCAGAAAGAGGTACCTGTTTAGGTCCTCTGCCTATTTTTTAATTAGATTGCTTGTATGTTTGATGTTGAGTCATATGAGTTCTTTATGTATTTTGGATATTAATTCCTTGTTGGAGCTGTTGTTTGCAAATATCATCTCCTATTTGGTTGGTTGACTTTTTCAAATCCTAGGATTATTGCTAAGTGAAAAAAGCAAAGTGAGGAATAGTATGTATAATATTTTATTACTTGTGTAAAAATAGGAGGATGAGAATAGATAGAATTTGCTTGTAGATGCACTAAATACCTCTGGAAATATGCAGAAGAAATCAGTAATGTTTGTCTCCAGGGGTGATTGTCAGTCAGGGTCTAGCCAAAGAAACCACTCTAAGGATTTTATTCAAAGGAAAATTAATACAGGAAATTGGTTACACAAGTAATAAGACAGCTAAGATGTCAAATAAAAGACTTTGAGGTAACCCCCATGTTATCAATAGCAACAAATATATAACACCATTAGAATTGGAAAGATACAGGAGGAAGGTGGTGTTACCAGATCCTGGAAGCTCAGTCAATGCAGCAGTAGTAGAAGGATGGGGGTGGGGGGTTTCCAGAGGAGCTGGGCCAACAGGGGGTGAGGCTGAGTGGGGAAGCTGGAGCTAAAAAGGAGCTGTAGCAACTGCAGGAAGCCCTATTCAAGCATGACACTAAAGAGAAACACCTTGGCTCTAGCCTTTCCTTATTTCAGTCTTTGCTAGTGTCCCTCCCCTCATTGCCTGAAGGTATTCAGAAGGCGCCAGGCAAGGGAGCCTGGGATATGTAATTTTCTGAAATACAGAGCAGAGCAGAAAGGAGAGTGAATGTATTTGTGAAGACAATAAGCAAGTGACAGGCCCAGGAAGGAATGTGTTAATATGGGAGACAGCAGTAGCAAGGAGACATTTTAATGTTTACCGTCTTGGGCTTTCTAATTTTCAAACCCTGTGAATATATTGCCTGTCAAAATGAGTAAAGTTAAAACAAAAATAATAACTTAAATGAGCACATAATACAGTGTGCATTTTTTGTTAGAAGATGAGATTGCAAAATAATGTCAAACTAAAATAACTAAATGACCACTATCAGGGGCCTGGTGAAAATATGATTCATATTTACAATGAAATACCATGCAGCTACTTAAAAGAATAAGTCAAAGAATACCTATGAAGGGCACACAAGCAACTGGAATTTGTTGATACTTAATGGGAGATGGGCTGGGTGTTGTGGAACAGGTAAGAAGACTGGGAGACAGGTAAGGCACATAGTGAAGACACTGTATACCCTTCTGATTGTGGTGCTATGTGTAAGTATTGCCTATTCAAAATAGAAATCTGACTTTTTTCTTTTCCTCATTAAATTTTTAAATTGTGGCAAAATACACATAATATAATATAAAATTGACCATTACCCATTTTAAGTGTTAAGTATTTTCACATTGTTATATAACAGATCTTGAGAAATTTTTCACTTTGCAAATCTGAAACTCTATTTCCATTAAACAACAACTGATGATTTCCCCTATTCCTAGTCTTTGGCAGTAAACATTCTACTCTCTGTCTCTATGAATTTGCCTACTCTACTCTAGGTGCCACATATAAGTGGACTCATACAGTATTTGTCTTTTTGTAACTGGCTATTTCACTTAACCATACATCCATGTTGTACTAGGTGTCAGAAGTTCCTTCCTTTTTAAGCCTGAATAATATTCCATTTTATGAATATAACAAATTTTTAATCCATTCACCTGTAAACGGAAACTTGGGTTGCTTCCAACTGTTTTTTTTAATGTTTTCGGATAAAGATTTTTAAAAGATTTTATTTATTATTTCCATAGAGAGAGAGGAAGGGAGAGAGGCAGAGAGGGAGAGAAACATCAATGTATGGTTGCCTTTCACCTGCCTCCAGCTACAGACCTGGCTGGAGACCTGGCTATGTGCCCTAGCTGGGGAATCGAACCAGTGACCTTTGGGTCCACAGGCCGGCACCTTATCCACTGTGCTACCAGCCAGGACCTGCTTCCAATGTTTGACTTTTAGAAATTAACAGAGAGAAAGAGAGAGAGAGAGAGAGAGAGAGTATGTTAGTACTTACATGAACCATTATTCTCATGGTTGAAATACACCCAGAAAGATAAGACTTTTTCCATGGCATCTGGTGACCCAAGTGACTTCTCTGAAACAGACAGCCATAGACCTTTAGTCACAGCACTACATAGAAAGAACTTGCCAAAAAGCAAAGTACTTAATAGTGATGAAATAAAAGCTACACTTACTGAATGTTATTGTGCAACTCTAAAAATAAATGCAAAGATAAAGCATATTATAATAGACATTAAAATACCAACATCAGAATCCTAATCTTGTGAGTGAAGAAAACAAGACTATTAAACTATCTTAGTGAAAAGACGTTTTCCTGATTTCTATTTCTTTTCTATTGTATAAGAATTCAACAACTTATTTGTTCTCTAACCTTTCACCTTTGGTAGGTGGACATTTCTTCCCTTATTTTTACTTGAGTGAACAGATGAGAATAAATTTAATTAAATTGTTGCTTCAGTCAAAAAAGTTGTAAAGATTTCATTTATTATTTTCAGAGAGAAGGGCAGGAAAGGAAGAATAAAGGGAGAGAAGCATCAATGTATGGTTGCCTTTCATCTGCCTCCAGCTATGGACCTGGCTGGAGACCTGACTTGCAACCTGGTTATGTACCCTGACTGGGAATCAAACCAGTGCCAATCCACTAAGCCACACCAACCAAGTCAGTCAAAAAATTTTAAAGCATCTCTCTAAAAGTAAATAAATAAGATTTAAAAATAAGGCATTTTATCAAATATGCACTGTTAGAAATTTAAGTCATTTCTAGTTTTTCCCACTGGTATCCTGGTCCTTTCTCTAAATCTAGCTCCTTCTTTCAAGTCTTCTGCATATATGTATACATACATATGAGTATATATGTATGTATGTTCATATATATATATGCACACACACAGAAGAAATACTTTTAAGTGAAAAAATGGAAATTCTCAAATAAATGGAACAAAGAGAGATCTAAAGGGAAAAATTATCCTGTTATTAGTTGAGTTTTAACACTAACACAGACATGAAAAGAAGGAAGCCAGAGGGGAAGATGAAAGATCTGGGTCCTCAGTGGCATTGAGGAATCCCTAATTTAAGCAATTCAAATGACATCTATCTCTGGATTTCTTGTTAATGGGAAAATTGTTTTCTCTGGATGAATTAGACCAGTTGCAATTGTGTTTTCTCCTATAGTCTAATCTTATTTGATATGATCTCCATATTACATGCTCTTATTGCCTAATATCTTAGTCCCATTATATTTCAAGGCCCCCTTAATTAATCATCATTAAACACATGCAGCCATTTATTATTCAGCTTTACTTGCACATTTACCAATTTCTTTGTTCATATGATTCTTCCATCTAACTTCTCATTTGCTTATTTTTTTGTTCAAATAGCTTTCTTCCTCATACAAATCCTTTGCTTCTTTTCTCAGCAATAATTTGTTAGTGGTAAATTTGTCTAAGTCTTTGTAAATATTTTTATTTAACACTCTTGGTTGAATGATGATTTAGCTGCATAATGAATTCCTTTGACTAGCATTGTCATATTCTACATAAATTCAGAGCATTCTTCCCAGTCTCTAATGCCTGGGAGAAATAAATGCAAAAATGCTTTGGAGGCTTAGATCCCAAGTCTGAGATGCACAGAATTGCACAGATAAAGCTCCACTGACATTGAGCTTAAATTTCAAATTACAAAACGTAACAGAAAAAAATTTCATTATAAGTCAAAGTGGGCACACAAATAGCAGCTCTATATTACCAAAGTACTTCAGGTACAAGAATAACCTAATGCAAAGGATAAAATAAGTAGGTTTAAAATGATTAAAGACACAAAGCAAGCACTGTAATCTATAAGAATAAGTCACTATTTAAAAAGTAACAAGCATATTTTGAACCAAACTACTTGCATAAAATTAAGTATATAATTATTGAAATTTAAAACTCAGTGGACTTTTAAATCAGATTTAACATTGATGAAGAGAATGAACTCTCTGGAGAATATATCTAAAGAATTACTCAAAATGCAACACAGCAAGATAAGAAATGGAATTTATGAATTAAAGAGGATATGGAAAAAAGGTTATAAGATATCAAGGATAGAATTAAATAGTCAAATATATCTCTAACAGGAACTCCCCAAGGAGAGAATAGAAAGATTGTGGGGATGGTGGGATGATGCAGAATCAATATTTTAAGACATAATGACTGACAATTTTCTCTGTATTCATTAAACTCATAAATCTCAGTTTTAAGAAACAACATCCATGCCAAGAGAGAAAAATAAAGACAAACCTAGATACATAACAAAGAAACATCAAAATACCAGTTTTATAGATCTTAAAAGCCATCAGCAAAAAATAACAGAGCACCTTAAAAATAACAACAATTAAACTAAGAATAGATATTCAACAGAAATGTTAGAGGCCAGAAGATAATGGAATAACACTTTCACGGGGCTGAGAGATGATAGCTATCAGGTTGGAATTCAATGTACAACTAAATCATCATTTAATCAAGACATGTTCAGACAAAAACTGAGGGAATTTACTAAAACAAATGCTTGCTGAAAACAAAGCAAAATAATAATAATAATACCATCAGAAATGAAGAGGGATGTTTCATAATGATGAAAAAGTCAATTTATCAAGAAAACATGTGTCCTAAATTCATATTCACCAAACAGCAAAGCTTCAAAAGAGATGAAGCAAAACCTAAGAAAATTTTAAGGAGAAATTGATAAATTCACAGTTATTATTCAAGATTTCAACACTCCTCTCTCAATAATTAATAAATCAAGTAGACAGAAAATCAGTAAAAATATAGGAGAATTAAGTGTCATTGATCACCTTGACATAATTGACATTTATGGAACATTCTGCCCAACAACATAATATACATTCTTTCCAAGTGCATGCAGAAGAGTCACTAAGACTGATTATATGGTATGTCATAAAAAGTATAAATTTAAATGGATTGAAATTATACAGCATATGTCCTTTGATCACAATGGAATAAAGTTAGATATCAGTAATAGAAAGATTTAACATTTTCCCCAATATTGGACATTAAACAACACACTTTAAAGAAAACCACAGATCAAAGAAGAAATCAAAAGAAAATTCAAAATGAATAAAAATAAAATATTAAATTGGTGGTGGTTGTTAAAGTGTTGCTAAAAAAGAAATATATAAGTATAAATGATTATGGTTTAAAAACAATTATCTAAATTTCCACCATTGAAAGCTAGAAAAAGAAGAGCATGCTAAATCCAAAGACATTAAAAGGAAATAAAAGCCCTGGCTGGTGGCATGGTGGATAAGGTGACGGCCTGCGAACCCAAAGGTTGCTGGTTCGATTCCCAGCCAGGGCACATAATCAGGTTGCAAGCCAGGTCTCCAGCCAGCTCTGTAGCTGGAGGCAGGTGAAAGGCAACCATACATTGATGTTTCTCTCCCTCTCTGCCTCCCTTCCTTCCCCTCTCTCTAAAAATAATAAATAAAATCTTTTTAAAAAAATTTTTTAAAATAAAGGAAATAATACTGGAGGGAATGGGGTACTGGGTGGAGGGGGGCAAAGGGGGCAAAATTGGGACAACTATAATAGCAAAATAAATAAAACATATTTTTAAAAAAAGAAAAAATATAAGAACAGAGGTCAGTGACAATCAATAAACAACTGGAAATTGAAATGTTAAAAAATATATAATTTACAAATAGTAATAAAAATGAAATATATAGAGACAATTTTAACAAAATATGTAAAGTCTCTATACTGAAAATGATAAAACATGGTTGTAAGAAATAAAAGAAGACATAATAGAGAGCCAAGAAATTAACCCAGGACTCTATGGTCAACTAATATTTGACAAAGGGGGAAGGAACATCAAATAGAGTAAAAACAGTCTCTTCAACAAATGGTGTTGGGAGAACTAGACAGCAACATGCAAAAAGATAAAACTAGACCACCAACTTACACCATACACCAGAATAAACTCAAGATGGATAAAGGATTTAAACATAAGCAGTGCCACCATAAAGGTCCTGGAGAAAAACATAGGCAGTAAACTTTTGGATATCCTATGCAGAAATATGTTTACTGATACTTCACCAAGGGTAAAGGAAATAAAAGAACAGATCAACAAATGGGACTATATCAAATTGAAAAGTTTCTGTTCAGCTAAAGAAAATGTCAGCAAAATTCAAAGGGAACCAACTGTATGGGAAAACATAATTGCCAATGATACCTCAGACAAGGTATCTCCAAAATATATAAAGAACTAATGCGACTCAATACCAGGGAGACAGACAGCCCAATTAAAAAATGGGCAAAGGACCTGAACAGACAACTCACTGAGGAAGATATACAAAGGGCCCAGAGGCATGTGAAAGAATGCTCAACATCACTAGTCATCAGAGAGATGCAAATTAAAACCACAGTAAGATACCACCTCACACCTGTCAGAATGGCAATCATCAACAAATCAACAAACAACAAGTGTTGGCGAAGATGTGGGGCAAAGGAAACCCTCGTGCACTGTTGGTGAGAATGTAGGCTGGTGCAGCCACTGTGGAAAACAGTATGGGGTTTCCTTAAAAAACTAAAAATGGAACTGCCTTTTGATACAGTGATTCCACTACTTGGACTATACCCAAAGAATCCTGAAACACCAATTCATAAGAACCTATGTACATCTATGTTCATAGCAGCACTATTTACAATAGCCAAGTGCTGGAAACAGCCTAAGTGCCCATCAGTGGATGATTGGATCAAAAAACTTTGCTACATTTACACAATGGATTCTATATAGCAGAAAGAAAGAAGTAACTTGTACCCTTTGCAACAACATGGATGGAACTGGAGAGTATTATGCTTAGTGAAATAAACCAGTCAGTGAAAGACAAATATCATATGATCTCACCCATCACAGGACAATAATGAGCAAAACTAATAACAAGCAAAACAGAACCAAATATATGAATACAGTGAATAGGCCTTCAGTGGTCCGGGGGAAAGGGGTTGGGGGGAGGGGGGAGGCAGAGGCAAGAAAGGGGAGAAGCTTAGACAAGAACCTAATATGGAAGAACCATGGACATGGACAACAGGTGGAATTGACTTTGGGGGGAATGGGTGGGTGGGGAGGGGGACAGAGGGGAGCAAAAAGGGGATTAATGTAATACAACAACAATAAAATTTTAAAAAAAGAAATAAATGGAGAAATTTAAATGATTATAGTTCGGAGCATACTCTTTAATAGAAACTGATAAACAATTATAATGTTTACATGAAAATGCAGGAGAACTGAAAATATCCAAAACATTTTTGGGAAACAAGAATAAACTTGAAGGTTTTATAAGACTTGTAATAATAAAGCTAGTCATCAAAAGAGCCTGGTCTCAGGGCGGACATAGATTAATGGGACAGAGTAGGGAGTTCAGAAATAAACCTGCATATATACACTCAATTCATGTTTGAAAAAGATGACAAAGTAATGCTGAGATAATTAGATACTCATATTTAAAAATAGATCTTTGTGCTCTCTACAAATACATAAATTAACTTGAAATGGATGACTTCTCTCAATGTGAAAGTTAAACTATAAAACTTAAAAAACAGCCTTGGCCAGGTGACTCAGTTGGAGCATTCTCCTGTACACCAAAGTTTTGAGGGTTCAATCCCCAGTCAGGATGCATGTGGGAGACAGCTAATTGATGTTTCTCTCTCTCTTTACTCTCCCTTCTCTCTGTCTAAAATCAATAAACATATCCTTAGGTGAGGATTTAGAAATACTTAGACAACATAGAACATTTGTGTACCTCAGGGTAGGAAAGATGTCTTAAAACACAAAAAGCACTAACCAAAAAGGGGAAACATTGATAAATTGGATTTCATTAAAATTAAAAACTGCTATTTGAAATACATCTTTAAGAAAATAAAAAGACAAGGCGCAGACTTGGGAAAATATTCTCAATTCAAATATGTGACAAAGGACTTTTATTCAGCATACAAAATGAACTCTTACAACTCAATTATAAGAAGAAAAACAAACCACATTTTAAAATGGGAAATATTTGAATAGACCAGGAATTCTACTCTTAGGCATTTGTACAAGAAAAGGAATATGTTCATACAATGCCTTATACGTGAATGTACGTAGCAGCTCTATTCAAATAGCCAAATCATGGAAAAAAACTCTAATGTGCATTAATAGGAATGGGTAAGCAAATTGTGTTATATCCATGCCATGGAATACTACTCAGAAAAAAGAATGAAGTACTGGTACATGCATCAACATAAGGGAATCTCAAAATTCTTAGGCTGAGTGAAAATAGCCACACACAAGACAGTACAATTCTGTATACTTACTTTTGTATAAAATTCTAGAACTGCCAAATGTAATCTGTATTGACAGAAAATAGATCAATGCTTGCCTGGAAGAAGTTAACTACACAGTGGCAGGAAGGAATGTTTTTGGAGATGTTTTGGAGATGGAAATATTCTATATCTTGATTGTGCAGGTGATTACTGATTCCAGTAACAATTTTCAAACCTCATTAAATTATACCTTAAAATGGGCCTGTTATTGTTAATTACAACTCAATAAAGTTGATTTTTTTGAAAAGAAAGAACTTTAGTGGGTTTGTCATTTGTTGACTTGGCTAAGATGAACTGCATTTCCCTTTTAGTATATTTCTATTTAGAGTGGTCCACAAGAGAGATTTTTTAAAATGTCTATAGCAGTTTTATTTATAATAGTCAAAAACTGGTAACAACCCTGTTCCAATTAGTGAATGGTTAAAAACAAACCATAGGCCAATCATGCTATGGAATATTACCTAACAATAAAAAAGACCAAACTATTGATACATACAAGTTGAATCTCCAGAAAATTATTCTGAATGAGAAAACCCAGTCCCAAAAGGCTACATAGTATATGATTCCATTTACATAACATTCTTTTTTTTTTTTTTAAGACTTTATTTCATTATTTTTAGAAAGAGGGGAAGGGAGAGAGGCAGAGACGGAGACAGACATCAATGTATGGTTGCGTTTCACCTGCCTCCAGCCACAGACCTGACTGGAGACCTGGTTTGCAACCGTGTTATGTGCCCTGGCTGGGGAATCAAACCTGCGACCTTTGGGTTCGCAGGCCAGCGCCTTATCCACTGTGCTACCAGCCAGGGCTACATAACATTCTTGAAAAGACAAAATTATAAAAATGGAAACCAGATTATGGGTTACTAGGGTTGGGGTGGGTGGGGAAAATACTGACAGTGTCCATGTTCTGATACTATATTATACTGTTGCAAGATGTTACTATTGGCGTGACTGGATAAAAAGTACAAGGGATTTCTCTATTAGTACAACTGCATGTAAAATCTATAATTATCTCAAAATATAGTGTTTAATTTAAAATAAAAATAAAAAAGAAATACTCTAGCCTAATAAATTGACTTTGCCATATTGTTGTCTGAGCTTAAGAATTTATCACAGCACTATGATTCTTTGAAAAAAAAATATATATATATATGAAGATGAAGTACAAATCTGGTTACTCACAACATTGTACCGCAGTTTCCATAAGTGGCACCAACATCCAAGCTGAAATAAGGAATTTCTCAATGTTAAGGCAGTGTACATCAGTCTACTCAAATGTAAGAACTCTGAAAACTGAGCATCAATCTTCTTTTATAATTAAAAAATACTTTTTTATTTTTCTTAGGGATTTAATTTATTTGTTTTAAAGAGAGGAAAAGGGAAGGAGAGAGGGACAGAAACATCAATATGACATTCATTGATCAGCTGCCTTTCCCACACACCCCTACTGGGTCTGAACCCACAACCCAGGCATGTGCCCTGACAGGGAATCAAATCAGGGACCTTTCCCTCTACTGGATGACGTCCAACCAGCTGAGCCACACTGATCAGGGCTGGACATAAACCTTTTTTACATAAATCAAATGTTTAAACACATAACAAATGTTCTGCCAGTTAAGACAATTGTTTCTTGTATGTGACTTAAGCTAATACAACAGATTTACTTGTTGAGGAGAAAATGTTCTATTCCAGAAGGACTAATATAGAGAATAACACATACACACACATACACACACACACACACATATGGAGAGAAAGAGAGAGAGATGTTTCACATCTTTTCTCTCCCCATAATATAAATCGGTCACATTAGAAAATGATTTTAGCCCTGGCTGGTGGCTCAGTGGATAAGGCACCAGCTTGCAAACCCAAAGGTCGCTGGTTCAATTCCCCAGTCAGGGCACATAATGAGGTTGCAAGCCAGGCCTCCAGCCAGGTCTGTAGCTGGAGGTAGGTGAAAGGCAACCATTTAAAAAGAAAAAAAAAAATTATTTTAAAGATTTTATTTATTATGATTTTTAGAGAGAGGAGAAAGGAGGGAGGCAGAGAGGGAAAGAAACATCAATGTATGGTTGCTTTCACCTGTTTCCAGCTACGGACCCGGCTGGAGACCTGGCTTGCAATCTGGCTATGTGCCCTGGCTGGAAATTGAACCAGTGACCTTCGGTTTTCCAGGCTGGCACCTTCCTACTGAGCCACCAGCCAGGGCAAGAAAATTATTTTAAACATACTCTAATGATGCTGGATTGCCAAAAAAAATTGCCACAGTGGAGAAAGATATTTTTGGACACCTGTTTTTTGGATATAAATATTCATCGAGCTCAATAAAGACATTTTAGATAAACTTGACATATAAAATTTTTTTTCTATACTTTGAGTAAAACAGAAAATGTATGGTGATACTCTACAATATTAAGCATTTCAAATAAAATTGGTGATCAGGAATAGCATGACTTTCTTCTGGATGACAACAAAGGATTGTAATTGGAAAAATACTGTAGCCTAAAAAAAGTAACATCCAAAACATATTTAAACACTTCAGCACTGGATTTTTCCATGTCCTTGCATCTAGATTGAACAGACCACAGGAAATTCCAAGGACCGACAGCTGAATCTCCCTATCTTCAGAGTCTTTTTCCAATAGTCATTACAGTAGCCCCATTATGAACTAGAGATTTTGCAGATGAGCCTAGAGATGTGCAAGGACAAAGTCCAGCCAACATTTAGAGGAACCCCATAGTTCAGAACTAAATTTAGCTGAAGACATCCAAATGTATTATGGATCATTATACTTACCACCTTTCATTCTCCTAGCGGGAGTACAGGCCAGGGACACTCCCTTGCGACCTGTGCAAGCCCGGACAGGTGGGAAGCGCCATTACCATGAGTGGCTGAGACAGTGTGGAGCCAAGAGAGATTTTTGGATATTTGAAGGGCAGATGTGAAACAGCAGCCATTTTGTAATTCACACATATTTTCGTTTATCTTCTGCCTCACCTTTTTGGTGTGAGGCAGTGGAAGCAAGTGCTCCATCAAGGTCAGAGACAACAAGAGCTAACATGGGTTTCAGTCTGTCCTCGTTAAGCTTCAGTTGGTGTTTGCGAGTTCTGACATGTTCTAGCTCTCCCCTAACTTTAATTTCTCTTCCCTTGCTAACTACTTGCCCCATGGAGTTGAATTTCCAGTATGAGAAACAACAACAACAACCTTACAGAGACTGTTTTATCTATGACTGCATAACATTAAATCCCTGTAACAAGTACACACACACACACACACTTGTTGGTGGTGGCTCTGCTTCTCTAATTGAAACTGGATTAAGTCTCTTCAGGAAAAAAATCGTCATTCAGCCACCGTTTCAGTTATTATGTATAAAATATTCCTAAGGAAAAAAGTAGTAGTGCCACTATAAATCGAAATTATATAAAAATTAAAATAAATTGAGGCAACTGTAATAGAGCAACAATAAAAAGAAAATAATATACCAGGGGAAAAAGGAAAATAAATGAGTTGTCCAAAATCTGGTTACTGCTAAAATCATTATTTAATTTCTCCTTACCCACCCCATCCCCAACCAAAATATATAAATTGGTTAACAGAAAAGAACAAGCGTAATCATGGGGAAAACAGTTGGGAAAAAAAGGGGGAGACCCCAACTATACCAATAATAAGAGCCATGATAGTTACAGGAATGGGTGAAGGGGATCTGAGCCCCTTGATAGCTAAGACCCAGAGGAAAAGAAAAATATTTGGCTAACTTGTATAAACATATTCACATTAAAATAAAGAAGAAATGATTATTGCTGTCCTCATATCCACAACTGGTTATGTAGTGGTCATAGCTAGTGTTTATGACTGCTTTCTTCCGCTACCCATTCCATATTCTCCTTGCTATTATGGTTCTTTACCTGGAGGGATTTTTCTGACTCCTGGGTTAGCTGTGTGTATTGAGCTCTGTAACAAACAGGCTGACCACCAAGGTTAGAGGTAATAAAAACTGACATACGGTTTAGTTCTTCCTTCTGGGTTCCAGTTTGTGAGTTCAATCTTGTTTTTCTTTTTTCTAATTTTATTGAGATATAATTGACTGTGAGCTCAATATGGTCTTTGACTTCCCTGCTTTACATCCATCTTTGTTTCCCACCACTGTCTGCCCTGTACTGCAATCTCCAGCATCAGATGGGAGGACAGCAGTATTACAGAGTCTGATTTAACTTGCTCCTACAATTGTGTAAGGTCAAATGCTTATAACAAACACATAATAAATATATTTCTTCTAGGGTCTTTGTTCCTCCAATCAAAACCTGAC
Organism: Noctilio leporinus; assembly: GCA_004026585.1. NCBI lineage: Eukaryota > Metazoa > Chordata > Mammalia > Chiroptera > Noctilionidae > Noctilio > Noctilio leporinus. The sequence continues at coordinate 24,737 of PVIW01009919.1, forward strand.
TATTAACATTAAAAATTATAAATATTCCCTTTAAACTTAAGAACAAAAATAGAATCCTCATCATTACTAATTTATTTAATATTTGTTGGGGCCCACGTGGGAAAACACAGAAACTTGGAATCCCGCTCAGGCCAGGCTAAACCTGTAAGTCCCCCTAGGGGTGGGGCACTAGGTCACAGGAAAACACTTTAGTTACTATGAAGCCCCGCCTGTTCTCTCACCTCGCCTAATCCTTTGTTGTATCAACTGCAGAAGTTTTTTAAATTTGAATGCACATCCTGACCTGAGTGAGATCTCCCTGCCCCTGCACCTGTTTTTCCCATTTCCCTGTAATTAGCATTGTTTAGCATCGATTGACAAGTTACATGCCTTCAAGTTTACCCCGTTTAACAAAAGATCTTTGGGAACAAAGAACTGGGACTTTGGCCTTGAGCCACTGGTCAGATCTTCTTCCCCTCACACAGAGCTGTTTGGGACAGTTTTATTTCATCTACTGCACCAGGGGTTTTTACTGAGGGTCCAGGTCCCCCACAAATATTGTATTAGTGATTCTTGCCAATGAGTTAAGAAAAAAAAAACATATTAGAAATCATGGGGAGGGGTAAAAATGTATTAGAAATAAATCGTGGTCATTTGCAGTTGACATGATTATCTTTACAAAGCTAAACCATTACTAGAACTGATGAAATTGTTGGCAAAGTTATTAGATGTAAAATTAAAATACAAAACCAATTGCCTTCTTCTATACCAACATCGAAAAATTTATAAAATGTAATTTTTGAAACAATACTTAAGATAGCAATAGAAGCTAAAATCCTTTGAAATAAACCTAACAGAAAATTCATAAAGAAAAATCATACAACTTAAATGAAAAACAAAAGATGACAAATAAATGATAACATACTCAATATTTGTAGATGGGAATTCTCAACATCATAAAGATATAAAGTATCTCCAAATTGGTCTATAAATTTAACGTAATTTTAATCAAAATTTCATCAGAAGCTTTCATGAAACTTGACAATCTCAACTTTAAATTTATAAGAAAGGTAGAGTACCAAGAACAGCCAAGACAGTCTCTTTTTTTTATTATTATATAAAATGGTTTTATTATGCAGTGCTTGTAGGTAGAGCAAAAAGGTTTAGACTAGTGATGCTATTTATAAATCTGGGAAATCATGTGCTGTTGTAATATTAGGTAGCATCTATAAACAGATCCAGTTTGTTTTTGTAGGCTTTATTTTAATATAAAGAAATGTCTTTTTTAATGCAATATATATTTTGAATATATATAAATGTAGATTTTATGCCATATATATTTATATCTTGTTATAGAATATAAATTTGTTCTTATAGTTACATTTTAAGAGCAATATAACTCTATAGTTGTAGATTAAATAACCTCAGAATTGTTTTCCTTTTTATTGACTTTATTAGAGTGACACTGGTTAACAAAATTATACAGGTCTTGGGTACACAATTCTACAATAAATCATTTGAACACTGTATTGTGTGTTCACCACCCCAAGTCAAGTCTCTGTCCATCCCCATTTATCTCCCTTATCCCCTTCACCTCCCTCTATCCCACCCCTACCTCTAGCAATCACCACACTGTTGTCCATGTCCATGAGTTTTTTCTCTTTTTTCTTTTTGTGCTCAGCTATCAGCTTGCTTTCTATCAATGAGTCTGTCACTATTTTGATTGTTAATTTGTTTTGTTCATTAGATTCCACATATGAGTGAAACCCTATGGTACTTGCCTTTCTCTGATTGGCTCATTTCACTTAGCATAACACTATTGAGGTCCACTCATGCTGTCACAAAAGGTAAGATTTCCTTCTTTTTTTTACAGCCACATAATATTCCATTTTGTAAATGTGTCATAGCTTTTTTATCTTCTCATTTATTGAAGGGCACTTAGGCTGCTTCCAAATTTTGACTATTGTAAATAACTCCATGATGAACATAGAGGTGCACATGTTCGTTTGAATTAGTTTTTTGGGCTCTTTGCATAAATTGCCGGAAGTGGAATCTCTGGATCATAAGGCAGTTCCATTTTTTAAATTTCTAGGTAACTCCTTACTACTTTCCACAGTGGCTGCACCAATCTGTATTCCCACCAAAAGTGCATTAGGGTCCCCTTTTCCTCACATCCTAGCTAACTCTTGTTTGTTGGTTTATTGATAAGGACCATTATGACACGTATGAGGTGATAACTCATTGTGGTTTTAATTTGTATTTCTCTGATGATTAGTGACATTGAGCATTTTTTCACATGCCAGCCAAGGCAATCCTAAAAAGAGAAAAAGATTTCTCTGGCCAGGTGGCTCAGTTGATTCAGTGTGGTCCCACAAACAGAAAGGTCTCAGGTTTGATTCCCAGTCAGGGCACATAGCTAGGTTGCAGGTTCAGCCCCTCAGGACACATATGAAAGACAACCAATCAATGTTTCTCTCTCACACCGATGTTTCTCTCCTTATTTTTCTCCCTCCCTTCCCCTCTCTCTCAAAAATATTGTTTTTCAGATATTAAAAACCTATTATAAAGCTATAGTCATTTAAAGTACTATTATTGGCACAAAATAAGATTCATAGGTCATGGAAATAGAATAGAAATGCCCATATATAGTTTCAAATTTTGTATTTGACCAAAATGACATTCTAAGTCTAAAAAAGATGAACTACTAATTAAATTATGTAAGAACAATTTTCTAAAAATGGAGAAAGTTTTAAAAACAATCATACCTCACTCCACAAATCGTACCTCACACACACACACACACAAATAATTTCAGTTGATTAAGGACCTAAATGTAAAAAATACTTTGAAATGATATATTAGACTATATTAAAGTTTTTTTAACTTCTCTATGAAAGACACGAAAACAAAGTGACAAATCAAGCTACATCATTTTTTAAGTTTTCACCTTTTAAATATACATACTGATATATTTATGGATGAAATGTTATGATATTGGGACTTGCTTCAAAATAATCCAGGAAGCAAGAAGAAGAATTGGTGGTGACTTTAATGAAAGCTGGGGAGGAGGTTGGGTATAAATCAAACAAGACTGACCAGAAGTTGATCATTTTTATTTTATTTATTTTTAAAAGATTTTATTTATTATTTTTAGAGAAAGGGGAAGGAAAAGAGGGAGAGAAACATCAATGTATGGTTGCCTTTCACCTGCCTCCAGCTAGGGACTGGCTGGAGACCTGGCTTGCAACCTGGTTATGTGTGCCTTGGCTGGGAATTGAACCAGCAACTGGCACCTTATCCACTGTGCCACCAGCCAGGGCCCATTAGCTGAATTTTGAAAGGTAGGTGATGGATACACAGAGGTTTATTGCACTATTTTCTCTAGTTTGGTATAATTTGAAATTCTCCATTAAAATAAGTCTTAAAAAGAGAGAAGGGGGAAATATATGATGTTTGAAAATAGCCCTAGCTGATGGCTCAGTGATGTTTCTCTCCATCTTTAAAAAAATAAAAATAGGGGCCTGGGGTGGACAGCTGGCAGGATGGAGGCGACTTTGGAGCAGCACCTAGAGGACACAATGAAGAGTCTATTCATTGTTGGAGTCCTGTGCGCAGATTCCCAAGGACCGAATCTGGGCTGCCAGGGGACCCTGTCCGATGAGCATGCTGGCTTGATCTCTGTTCTAGCCAGGCAGGCAGCCAAGCTGACCTCAGACCCCACTGATATCCCTGTGGTGTGCCTGGAGTCACATAATGGGAACATTATGATCCAGAGGCACAATGGCATCATAGTGGCGGTGCACAAAATGGCCTCTTGATGTCCCAGCAGCTCTCCAGCACCTGTCACAGGGATGGGGCCTCCACGCGAACCTCACAAACTGGCAGTTGCAGTAGTTAGGCTAGTCACAGGGTGTGCTTTGGGAACTTCTGTATTAATTTTAGGGCAAGTTGTTTTCTGACACCCTATGGACTGACTTGTCAAAGTATTAGTAAGAAAAGATCTTGGTTTGTAACAGCAGGTGTAGGTGGCTTTGTATATAGAATTTTGTTATGTTCAATAAATCTGGTTGGAGGAAAAAATAAAATAAAAATAAAGTGAAGACACAGAATGTGAGAATATTTTTGTCACGCATATATTCATAAAAGATTTGTAATCTCAACATATAAAGAAAACCACAATATCAATAAGAAAATTACAATCTACCCATTAAAACAATGGCCTCATGAACAAAACAAACAACAAGCGAAACAGAACCAGATATATGAATACTGTGAATAGGTCTCCAATTGGCAAGGGGAAGGGGGGCCGGGAGAGGGGGAGGCAGAGGCAAAGAAGGGGAACAGTTTAGGCAAGAACCTAGTATGGAAGAACCATGGACAAAGACAGTAAGTGGGATTGACTTTGTGGGGGAGTGGGTGGGTGGGGAAGGGGACAGGGGAGTAAAAAGGAGATGGATGTAATACAACAACAATAAAATTAAATTTAAAAAAAACAACAAACAATGGCCAAAAGTTTGAATAGGCAATTCATGGAGGAAGAAACTCAAATGGGCAATAAACATGAAATATGTTCAAAGATCAACTGCTCTTCTAATCAGAAAAATGTGAATTAAATATCATTTTACACACTGCAGACTGGCAAAAAATTAATAGGTTTGAAAGCCTGAAAACACTAACTGATGGTGAGGATCTGAAACTATAAGAGCCTTCAGATGAGTAATTTGAAGGGCAAGTTGATCACACATAGCAAAGTTGATTACGTAACTACCCAAAACCAAAGATTGCACATGTCCACATCTATGCTGAAGCAATTCTCCCACAAGTGTCCAAGTAAGTATGTACATATGTTTACCACAGCACTGCAATTAAGGAAATAGATTTTACTTCCATCAAGTTAAAGATCAATAACTGATTAAATAGCCAACAATAGTAATTTTGTCATTGATTCATTATGTGTGAGAATGATGCACACCCACCTTAGGATCCTGATTTCTTTAGTAGCGAGAGGATGTTGATGTAAGAAACACCCAAACCGGTAGAGAATTTTTTCAGTTTATTTGAACCAAACTGTAAACAATTGCTGGGAAGCAAAATCTCAATGGATTGAAAAAGTACTCTTGAGAATGGCAGTTTTGCAGCCCATTTTATCCATTAGGCTGCAAAAAGAGGAAACAACGAGGGTTAAATGAAATTCAATGATGGTAGATTAACGGGAAGAAAACAAATCTCTGGCATTGGAAAAGAAGGTAAAATAGAGAAACACATACTTCTTTTACATTAGTAGGTACATGATAGTTAATCGTTAACATATACAGCACATAGAGATGGTATTTGGATACAAGATAAAATGAGGGGTTCTGTGGTTTCCAGCTCAGATTCTGTGGGTTGTGCCCTGAGGGGTCTAGAAAAGGAAATTACTATGACTTGTCAAAGGTATGTTATTTAAATGCAAAAAGACAATAGACAGATTCACTTAAGGTAAGGATTGATCTTTGTCTAGGAAGCTACAGGACTGTGATGTGACTACCCACCATGACTAATTTTAGTTAGGAAGTCTTAATTTCCGACCATCCTATGTGGTTACTTTAGGTCTCTGAGTTTGTAAGGCCACCATGCAGGCCTCCCCTGAGTTTGCCAGGTTTGGTATGTGACCCTTTTTTTATCCATGATGGCAAGGGAAAAGGATGAAACTTTAGCTAAAGAAAAAATTTTATTTTGTTCCATTTTATTTTATTTTATTCTATTTTAGAGAATAAAGTCACCAAGGCCAACGTTAATATCTGTTCTTTCGTGGTAAAGGATATATAAGTGTTCATTATTCTCTGTCTTTTGGTATGTTTATTTTTATGATTTTATTTCATTATTTTCAGAAAGAGGGGCATGGAGAGAGGCAGAGAGGGAGAGAGACATCAATGTATGGTTGCGTTTCACCTGCCTCCAGCCACAGACCTGACTGGAGACCTGGTTTGCAACCTGGTTATGTGCCCTGGCTGGGGAATCGAACCTGCGACGACCTTTGGGTTCGAAGGCCGGCACCTTATCCACTGTACTACCAGCCAGGACCTGGTATGTTTTTTATGTTCTGTAATAAAATATTTTAAAACTGACAAATATTTATTTGTTTTTATTCGCACCATGCCAAATGATAAGTGGGGCCATCTTCTCTTGTTTCCCTCTAAAGTAAAATATCTTGCCATACTTTAAATAGGGCTAAACTTACACATCAGCTAGAACACTTGCATGTTGTTAAATATTCCTTTAGAATAATTCATTTAGCCCTAGTTGGTGTGGCTCAATGGATTGAGTGCCAGCCTATGAACTGAAAGGTCTCCAGTTTGATTCCCAGTTAGGGCTCATGCCTTCTTTTCAGACCAGGTCACCAGTTAGGAGTGTGAGAGAGGCAACTGATGGATGTATCTCTCACACATTGTTTTTTCTTTCCCCAACCCCCCCCCCTTAAAAGTAAATAAAGCTTTTAAAATAATCAATTTAGAAAAATAAAGCTACAGGCAATATTTTATTTTATCTTCATCAAAACATTTGCCTTGGCATTTATAAGAGCCTAGAACTTAATGAATGTGTGATTATAAAACACTTTCAGAGTTTCTGGCCTAGTTCAAGGTCCAAGCAGGTGAGAAGTTTTCCTAACAAACAGACTGAAAACAAAAATGTGAATGAAGGAACATCTGGAGTGGAGCATAAAGTAACTCAAGTATGTTACTGGCATAAGAATAGACATATAGATCAATGGAACAGAATAGAGAGCCCAGAAATAAACCCAAGACTCTATGGTCATTAATATTCAACAAAGTGGGAAGGAACATAAAATGGAGTAAAAACAGTCTCTTCAACAAATGGTGTTGGGAGAACTGGACAGCGACATGCAAAAATATAGAACTAGACCACCAATTGACACCATACACCAGAATAAACTCAAGATGGATCAAGGACCATAAAGGTCCTGGAGAAAAATATAAGCAGTAAAATTTTAGATATCCTACACAGAAGATGTTTACTGATACTTCACCAAGGGCAAAGTTCTAGGTCTAAGATATTTTAATGTTATTTTAATGTTAATTTTTAGCATTATCTTGCTTTTGTGTTAATTTAAGAAACAATTCATTAGAATGTTTACTACCCGCTTTAATCATACATGCATGGAGATTACTGGAGCCCCAATAATCAGTCCTTAAGAGTCCTCAGGCTATAAACAGAAATCCCTGAGAAGACAGATGTCCAGTGCAATTACGTATACTGTATAAATTGGCATCTCAAGTAGCTTCATTGCAATTTTCCCCAACTGGTAAAAAGTTTCCCCCACTGCCCCCTGCCACTTGCATAAACATATGATTTAAGCAAACTGAGGCTTTGCAATATCAACATCAAAGAACAAATGGCTAGATCATAAATGCATTATGTAGCATCCCAGGAATGTGTAACATTTTGTCAGCAGAATTTTCCCCAATAGATCAAACTCCATTATAGGCTTAGTGGAGTTGTTGTAAAACATGAAATACATATTGGGTTGAAAATGTAAGAAATGCATCACGAATTTTTCATTTTTCAGAATTAAAGCTCTAAGATGGGGAAGACAAATGGAGCAAAAGCTCTGAATTTTTTTGTAAGATTTTATTTATTTACTTTTAGGGAGAAGGGGAAGGAGGGAAAAAGAGAGGGAGTGAAACATCGATTAGCGAGAGATTCATCAATTGGTTGCCTCTCGAATGCTCCCAGCTGGGTACCTGGTCCAAAACCCAGGCATGTGCCCTGACCAGGAATCAAACCGATAACTTTTTGGTTCTCAGGCTGGCACTCAATCCACTGAGCCACACCATCCAGGGCTGAATTATTTTCTTTTTACCTATACATTTCAGCAGTTCATTGTTGCCTTATCTCATTGGAGGTTGAGACAAATAAGAGGCTGAATAACTTCATGTAAGTCAAGAAGATGGAAAACTGGAATGTTTGGGACAGTCATTCCATAAAATATGGTTGTTTTTATTGCTTTTAACTTTTGTTTGGTAGACTAACTTGTTAATTTGATAAGAGAATTTTATGAAGGTGAATGAGTAATGAGTTTGTTTCTTAAAGCTCCTTGGATGAAAGATGATATATGAAATCGAAGTATACTATGTGGCATTATCATCTTATTTCATAAGCTCCGCAGCATAAATAGCCAGAAGTAAAATCTCTCAATAGTTTAAGAGGCTGAACATTATCTTCCTAGTACTGGGACCAGATTTTCAGGTTTTTTGAAAGTGGCAACTCCTAGTTTTTCTTGCTACTCAAGTTTTGTATGCTCAAGGGCAGATATTGACAGATAAGGTTTTCTTGGAGCTGTGTGGATGGCGTGAATGTGTGTGTGTGTGTGTGTGTGTGTGTGTGTATGTGTGTGTGTGTGTGTGTGTGTGTGTGTGTACTCAGATAGGAAATGGATCATGCACAGGGTGAGTCAGACATTTGATTGTAGCAGTTTATGGTTAATATTTTATTTACGGCAGCTAGTGGGTATTGCTGTTTGGAAACTGCAATATTATTTTAAAAATTGGCATTTCTTCCCTGTCTGGTGTGGCTCAGTGGATTACATCCCAGCCTACAAACCTAAGGGGTGCTGGATCAAATCCCAGTCAGGGCACGTATCTGATCAATGTACATCACATGTTTCTCTCTTCTTTCCTCCCTTCCCCTCTTTCTAAAAATAAATAAACAAAGCCTTTTCTAAAAAATTGGCATTTCTTTAGGCTCATTTTCAGGGTACAGAAGTTGAAAAAAGAATGTTGTGCCTTGTCATCTTGTGACATCACTGAAATTTATGTCATACTTCAGAATTAAATCATTCAACAAAAATAAGTTGAATGCCCTTATGGAATTCTTACATTATAATCCCAAACTGTGTTCAGTGAATTAGGAAATTTAATACAAATTTAATGACCTGACAGTACTCAGGAGGTGATGAAAGGAGTGTATACTTTCACTGCAAGATGTGTTAGTATATGTCAAAGGTGTCAAATGTATAATCTGAGGAGTGAAGGCTGCTGAATGAGTATTCAGAAGTAGAAATGGAACCATTGCCAAAGAATCCGGGGTAAATGAGATAGCAGCAGCATCAGATGGTGGGATAGGGACAGTGGGAGTTGAAGGACTGGCTGGAATGGAGTTTTCTGGAAGGGAATGGGGGAAGTGTAGTTGGACGTCTAGCTTGATAGTACATCACATTGAAATGATATCATAAACAGTTCTTCATTTTCTCCCTCAATTATTATTTTCCATTAAGCTCTTTCCCTTTTCAGTTTTTGTTCTTAATGTCTCAAAGTATGAGTATGCATGCTGCCCAGGGGACATACAGTTGGCCTTGCTTTTTCAATAAGCACAAAGGAACAGGTGGCAACACCCAATCTTGGTTGATGATGATGATGTCCAAAATATATATATATATTTTAAAGATTGTATTCATTATTTTTAGAGAGAGGAGAAGTGAGAGAGGCAGAGAGGGAGAGAAACATCAATGTATGGTTACCTTTCACCTGCCTCCAGCTATGGACCTGGCTGGAGACCTGGTCTGCAGCCTTGTTATGTGCCCTGACTAAGAATCAAACCAGTGACCTTTGGGTTCGCATGCCGGCACCTTTTCCACTGTGCCACAGAACCAAAATATTTTATTTTGTTTTATTTTACACAAGATTTTTCCCTGACTCTTCATCCAACAGGCTCATGACACTGTCAGCAGCCCTGAAACACTATATATGCTTGTTGTATCTCTTTCTAATCCTTTTCATTTTAACAGTCGTGATCTGCTGTCAGCAGTCTTGGAAGTTTGGTTTAAAACAAAAGCAAACAGATGTAGAGAGATCAGAACCCTTGTACATTGCAGGTAGAAATGTAAAATGGTGCAGCTGCTGTGGAAAATAGTTTGGCAGTTCCTCAAAACATTAAACATAAGGTTATCATATGACCCAGCAATTCCACTTTTATATATTTCTCATTATACCCAAGATAATGAAAACCTGTGTCTACACAAAAACTTGTTTGTGGCAGCATTATTCATAGTTGCTATAAAAAAAAAAGCAGAAATAACCCAAATGTCAATCAGCTGTTGAATGGATTAAAAAGATGAAGCATATCCATACAATAGAAATTTTTAAATTTTATTTTTCAATTACAGTTTACATTTAATATTATTTTTAATTTCAAGTGGGGAGAGGGAGAGTTTGGAAGAATGGGGGATGGCTATTACCGGATTTCTTTTGGGTTAATGAAAAGATTCTAAAATTATATTGTAGTAATGTTGCACACTGTGAATATTTTCAAAACCATTGGCTTGTACACTTTAGATGGGTTATTGTATGTTATGTGATTCATATCTGAATACAGCTCTTTTAAAAATCAAACAATAAGGTTTTTAAAAATCTTTTCTTGCTTTGTATTTTGCCTTTTCCTCTTGGTAGTCTCCTTCTCCTGCTGATGATCACACAATGGCTGTTATTTTAGGCCACATATCTTCTCTATAATTTCCCTGGATCACATATTTTGGATTCTAGGCACTTCTGGAACTTTCTTGTTAACTTGTCTCAAGGTTTGACTTCTGTATCAAATGATTAAAAGGAAACTACTGTGCTTTTATAAATCCTCTTTATGCTTGGAAATTGAAATTGGTTTCTTATCAAATGTGCTATCAGGGAAATGACATCATTTTTACAACTGAAAATTCAATGTTTCTGATATAAGCTGAGATAAAATTATAATATAATATGTGTGTTTTTTTTAAACAAACCTACTAGAATGTACACTTCTAAGAAGTTTGAACACCTTCTAAGAAGTTTTTTTTTTAAAGATTTTATTTATTATTTTTAGAGGGGAACAGAGAGAGGCAAAGTGGGAGAGAGACATCAATGTATGGTTGCCTTTCACCTGCCTCCAGCTACGGACCTGGCTGGAGACCTGGCTTGCAACCTGGTCATGTGCTCTGGCTGGGAAATCAAACCAGTGACCTTTGGGTTCGCAGGCCAGCACCTTATCCATTATGCCACCAGCCAGGGCTTTATGAGGCTTTGCGTTAATGCCAATATAGATGAAATCATTACTCAAACATTTAAAAAATATTTTGTTAGGTTTGCCTGTGAACTTAGATATGTGATTTAAAAAATACCCTGAAAGGCAATATATTTCTGTCCTTTAGCGGTGATTTAATTTTTGGAAATAGTCAAAAGCCATCCATGTTTGACAAGTAGGTCAAAAGACCAATATGGAGAATATTTTTTAATGTCAAAAATGAAATATGACTCTAGGGTAATGAAACTTTTCTTTCCCCAGTTACCCAAACCAAATCTGAAATCACTTTAAAAATATGAGTTTCAAAAATATAATTTGAGTAGTGACAGTATTTTTGGAATGAGCCTCTGGCTTTTCACCAGATTTAATGTCAGGGAATTTACACAGATTATTCTCATAAATCCTTTTCATAGTTCTGCAGGGTAAACATTAGCCCCATTTTACTGATAAGACCAGAGGAACTAGACAACATTCCTATGTAAATCTGGGTGTGCTGAGGCATGGCCGGTCCTCAGATCTCCAACCTGATCTTCCAAGGGGCCAATTGGGTTGTAAGCACTCTCATTTAAGTTTCAAAAGTTAATCACGCCCTAGCTGGTGGCACAGTAGATAAGGAGCCGGCCTGCAAATTCAAAGGTCGCTGGTTCGATTCCCCAGCCAGGGCACATAACCAGGTTGCAAGCCAGGTCTCTAGCTATATCTGTAGCTGGAGGCAGGCGAAAGGCAACCATACATTGGTATCTCTTTCCCTCTCTACCTCTATCTCGTTCCTTCTCTCTAAAAAGAATTTTTTTTTAAGTTAGTCATTTTGCTTTATTATCAAAGTGTTTTATCATTTTTATTTCCTAATTCTACCTGCTGTGTGAATGTCCAAGCTTATAATTGAGCCAAGTCTTTCTCAAAGACCTGGGCCTTTTCTCCTCTCCAAGAATCTTTCCTTATCTCCTCATTTCAGATATAACACTACAAGTTAAGTTTAATCTAGCAGAAGTTGAGTACAACACCTTTCTCTTATAATAACACTGAGCACTTCTCATTTACCCTGCGCCAAGATTATCACAAATTCAGAGTTGGTGAAATCCAAGCTAATGAAGGCTTGCCATGTTTCCTCTGGGAGCTCCTTGGAAGACCCTGATCCCATGCACCATCCAATGCTGTGCTTTTCAGCTCATGAAATCAGGGATCAAGGCCAAAGAAAGGTATTAGGAGAATAATGTTAAAACATGTAATAAAATTTAAATCGTGGATATAGCTAAGGGAACTGTCCATCCATGGAATGAGCATATTAGTGTAAATGAATTAAGAGTTAGGAATTAATGAAGTCTATTAATTGACTTGATTCCTGTAATCTGGTATAATTCAAACAGAATCTTCTTTTTATTGGCTTATGAAATGCTTGAACAAACACTACCAGAGCCTTTGGAAAGCAGGTTTGACTTAAAAATAAGGCAACACTTAAAATCTTTTAGGAGGATCGCACCAAGGGTTGCTTAACCACTGCTTGGCTTTAGAGTTGTGGGTTCCTGGAATTAATGAGTAATAATAATAGTCGACACTTACATAGTACTACCTATGTGCCAAGTCCTGTTCTAAGTTGACTCAATTTATCTTCATAGTCATGCAGTAGGTGTCATTATTATCACCCACATTTTACAGGTGAAGAGATCAAGGCATAGGTATGTTAAGTGATTTTTTCCAAGGGTCACACAGCCAGTAAGTAGTGAAACCAAAATTTTATTGTGTTCTAAATCATTACACTACCCAGCCTCTCTTTATCTTATACCACCTCTTGTGTGATGTGGCTTGGCAGAGAACACAGGGCTGGCAGCTAAGAACAGTCTCTTTTCCATGTACCAGAAAGATTTTGTCCAACAGTCTATTTGGAAAAATAAAAGTGTAAATCTTCAAAAACAGATGATCGGAATGATTTGCCTTCTAATGAAAAAAAAAAAGTAAGTAAATAAATAAGCCTCCCACTCCTCTTGCTAATTGATTCCTTTTGTGGTACATTGCATTGCTATTCCCATCTTGTCCTCCCTCCCTATCTCTGTATCCCTTGCTGTGTAACTTTGCGTTTCCTCTCACTAGAGATGTGATCATTTTTCCACTCATTGAATTTAGCCTCAGCCAAGTGATTCATTTTGGCCAAAGAGACATTAGTAAAAGTGATGTAAGCAGAGCCTTGAAATGGGCTTTGCACAGCTGGGTTGCCTCCCTTTCACTGGCCATCACCATGAGAATTATGTGCCCTGGGGATGGAGTAGACCTCTGAGCCAAACCCGGCTGAGCCCAGCCTGAGACGTGTGAGTGAAAAGAAATGATTGTTTAGGCCATTGGATTTTGAGGTGATTTGTTTTACAGTAAGATTACAGCAATAACAGATGCATAACCCACTCCATTTTCCTTTTTAAGTACCAATTCCGCAACCCCCACCCCTGTGAATACCCTCAGACACATTCACCTATACAGTATTTAATTACAAGAAAACATAGCCATCTTTCCCTTTTCCATTGCCTTTCTCCTTAATATGGCTTTATAGTATCACATTCACCAGGTTTTTTTTTTCTCCTTAGCACTTCTTTCACACTTCCACATGATCCACAACTGCTTCTCTGATTGGATTGGTGACCCTGTGATCCTGGGGCTACAACTGGTCACTGTTCCTCTCTACTCGTAAACACACTGTGATCTCATTGTTTTGCTAAAAGGCAAAAGATTTATTTGATCTGAAGTGAAACAAGTACCACAAATTCATTTTATCTTTTAAAAAATTTAATATGTCAGGAATATTTTTCATTGTTGATGCGTTCTTTAACTCCCCTCCTGCAACCCAGGCTAGGCATGGAACCCACTGTCAAATCTTCCTTAAGAACCTTTATTTAACCCAGAAACAGGTAAAGCAACAGGCCTTCTGGATTCCCAAAGGCACAGGTGTTAGGAAGCTCCCAACCCCTCTAGGTCCTCCCTGGGACCCAGCAGCAAGCTTTATCTCTGCAGAAGCCACTTTGTGGAATACTCCCATCTCCTGCCTCCCAGGAGTTTTGAAAGTAAGTATTGTTTTCTCTCCCTTGAACATTTCACCTAGGTTTGCTTATGTAGGTAGCCCTTCTACCCATCTTTTCACAATCTTCCCCTTTTACAAGTGAGAAAAATGAGCCTAGAGGTTAAGCCACTGGGTCATGCAAGTCAGTCCATGCTTGGATTTGGATCTGTTGCTTTTAGGAGTTCCAGTTAGCTGGGGGTGAGGAATGATCCACTTATACCATTTCTGCTTAGCACTCATCTTGGGCCTGGTCCTGCTAAGTGTTTCAGCTATCGCTGTATGTAATCCCTATAACTGCGGGTATTAATCTTACCCAGCTGATGAGTAAACTGGGGGGACATAAACAGTTAATACTAGCACCCAACTAACTAATAAATGTGAAAACCAGCACTGAAGTCCTCATTACCCAGCCATCTTGCTAAGACAAAGCTCTTTCCACCTCTCCTCACCCAACAAAAACTCTAAGGTCAAGACTAAAAATCTTTAATGAAAGCCTTAACCAAGTGAGCAAAGGAGATGATGCTCCTGAAAGGATCTATCTCCTGCACAGTCACAGTCCAGCCTTGGGATCCTTGTTCTAGGCAGAGAAGCTGCATATCAGGGTCTTCATCTGAAAACTGAATTAGGGCTCCATACGGGCTTGGAACCTGAGGCATTCTGACAGCAGTTGGTTGGTAAGTGTGAGGCGGACCACCAGCTGCAACAAGTATCCCAAGTGCCCTTGTCCAGCACTTCCTGGAAGAAGGCTGAGGAAGCCACTGGTCCCAGGCTCTGGGCATCAGCTGCATGAAGTGGAGGCAGGAGGCAGGGTGCCTGGGGCACAGAGGTATTTGGTCTTGGCCACCTTCCGAGATGCTGTTCATGTGAATCACAGCCACAGGAGGAAAGTCCACCCCTAGCACGTCCACAGGGCACAGGCACTTACCATAGAGACCTATACACTGGCTGGAGGTCCCACAGCCCCGCCTAACACCTGCAGTGGACAAGGAAGCCTGGGCCCCCTGCAGCAGTGACGGTAAGAGCTCCTGGGCTTCCTCGTACCCAAAGAACCAGTCAAAGATGGGGGCCACTGCACAGAGAGGGATGGGTGTGGAATTCATCCTAGCAGCAGCCATCTGCCAGGCAGCTACTGGCCAAGGAGCAAGTGGACACGAGTGGAATGCATGTGTCATTGGGCTCTCAGTTCTACCAAACCACTGCAAGAACTGAGCAATGTAACCAGTCAAAGTGTGGCACCTCCCTGCAGCCATGGTTGTCACGTGGAGTGCTCTGCGAGGCACAGCCTTCTGGAAATTCTGTGAAGTGTCACCCTCACTGTGGCAGAAGCCTACTGTGGGAAGAACAGCTTTCATTGGTTGCAACTGGAAGCAGAAGAGGCGGTGATGTGAGAGCTCTGACACATCTATTCAGATAGAGTCTGTTCGCCACCCTCCAAAAGCCTTAATTGTTAAAATAATGCAGACAAGTATATTCAGGAGGAACATACATAGGTCAGCTTTCAAAAGACAGCAACTCACCAATTTTTAGGCTATGAGGTATTTCTAAGTGACCATAAGTAATTTCCAACTGATCTGGCTTTAATCAATTACTGCCTCTCCCTTTTCAGTAAATGTGCTTGCCACTGTCATTTACATTTTGGTGGAAATTTAAGGAAATTTAAAGGAAAATTATACTAAAGTCACTCTCCCAAAAGTATTTATACTCAGTTTATAGTAAAATAATTTCAAACACTCTCAGAAAAGTTGCAAGAATATTACAGTGAAATCCCAAACTCCCTTCACCCACATTTAGCAATTAACATTTTACAAATTTGCTTTATTATTGTCTTTCTTTTTCTCTTTCCTTATTTTTTCCCTGAACCATTTGAGAGTGAATTGCACACCTCATGCCTCTTTTCCCCTAAATTCTTCAGTGTGCACTTCCTAAGAACAATGACATTCTCTCACATGATCACAGCTAAAGTATTTAAATCAGAAAATTTAATGTTAATGTAATGCAATAATCTGATATTCAATCTGTATTCGAATGTTGCCAATTGTCCCAATAGTATCCTTTATGGCAGCAGTCCCCAACCATTTTGGCACCAGGGACTGGTTTTGTGGAAGACAATTTTCCCACAGGCTGGGTATGGGGGTTGATGGTTTCTGGATGATTCAAGCTTATTACACTTATTGTGCACTTTATTTCTATTATTGCAAGAATATTATATACATTGTAATATAGAATGAAATACTTATATGACCTCATCATAACGCAGAATCAGTGAGAGCCCTGAGCTTGTTTTCCTGCAACTAGTCTGGAGGTGATGGGACATACACCAAAGGGTGTTGCTTAAATCCAGTCTACTTTGTAATCTTATTTTGGTTGTTGTTACTGAAGAAAACCCTGCTTCACAAAGATAGGATTTTAGAAATGGGAAGTAGACTTTTCAGTGGTTTTGTGACAATCTCAGGATATTCTGCCTTGACTCTAATCCAGAACATATGGAGATTTGAAGTTGTCTCAAACACACTTTTAAGGCCACCATCATTTGCTACCTCAAGCAGTCGATCCTCTTCTAACACGGACAAAGTTGATTCACCTGGTTTATTCACAAATGGGTCGCAGATCCATTCCTTCCTAGTTTGGGGGTCTTTTGTGGTTGAGAAGTAATTCTCAAACTCTTTTGAAAACTGAGATAGGCGATCATGCACCAGCTGGGAGAAAGAAGGCCCTGGCTCAGTCTCTTTCAAAATCAATACTAATGTTTGAATCATGTCAAAAATCCTAATGCTTATTCGTCGCCCCCATAATTCCAGTTTGTCTTTGAATGTAGTCTCTTTATCTTCCAACTGGAACACAGTTGTCATTCTCCCCTGAAGGGACAGATTGAATTTGTTGAGCATGTTGAATATGTCATACAAGTAAGCAAGTTTTACGACCCATTCTATGTCCCCAAAATGTGCTGCCAAGTGGTGACTGTTTTCTAACAGCGATCTCTGGAGCAGCTCTTGTAACTGAAATACTCTGACTAGTGATCTACCTTTAGAAAGCCATCTCACTTCTGTGTATAAGAGAAGATGTATGTGCTCTGTGTCCATCTCCTCTCAGAGCTGTGTGAACAGACATGAGTTAAGGGCATACACTTTATTTATTTTATTTTATTTTTAATTTAATTTTATTGTTGTTGTATTCCATTCATCCCATTTCCCCCCTCCCCCACTCTCCCCTTAACCCCCTTCCCACCCCACCCCTCCACAGTCAATCCCACATGTTGTCCATGTCCCTGAGTCATCCATGCTAGTTCCTTAATTGCTCCCCTTCTTTGCCTCCTTCCCCACCCCCTTCCCCACCCCATGCACACTGAAAGTCTGTTCCTTATATTCATGTCTCTGGTTCTGTTTTGCTTGTCTATTTGTTTTGTTCATTAGTCTCCTGTAATGGGTGAGATCATATGGTATTTTTCTTTTATTGACTGGCTTATTTCACTAAGCATAATACTCTCCAGTTCCATCCATGTTGTTGCAAAACGTAGGAGCTTCCTCTTTCTCTCTGCTGTGTAGTATCCCATTGTGTAAATGTACCAAAGTTTTTTGATCCATTCATCCACCGATGGGCACTTAGGCTGCTTCTAGCACTTGGCTATTATAAATAGTGCTGCTATGAACAGAGGGGTACATGGGTTCTTCTGAATTGGGTTCTTCAAGTATAATCCTAGCAGTGGAATTGCTGGGTCAAAAAGCAGATCCATTTTTAGTTTTTTGAGGAAAGTCCATACTGTTTTCTATAATGGCTGCACCAGTCTGCATTCCCACTGGTAATGCACCAGGGTTCCCCTTTTTCCATACCTTTGCCAGCACTTGTTTGTTGATTTGTTGATTTCTTGATGATAGCCGTTCTGACAGGCATGAGGTGGTATCTCATTTTGGTTTTAATTTGCATCTCTCTGATGGCTAGTGATGTTGAGCATTCTTTCATATGCCTTTGAGCCCTTTGTATGTCCTCCTCAGAGAGGTGTCTGTTCAGGTCCGTTGCCGATTTTTCAATTGGGCTGTCTGTCTCCCTGGTGTTGAGTCACATAAATTCTTTATACATTTTGGATATCAAACCCTTTTCTGAGGTATCATTAGCAAATATGTTTTCCCATACAGTTGGTTCCCTTTAAGGACATACACTTTAGTGTCATTAATAATTTTAATCACTGCCTGCAAAATGTTGTTAAATTCAGGTGCTATTTTTCAGCTAGCCAGCATTTCACTATGGATGACACAGTGCATAGGCTCACATTCCGTAGCCATCTCTTTGACTTGAGGAGAAAGCTGCCTAGTCATGGCAGCTGCTCCATCCATGCATATTATACAGGCACAAAATGACCAATTCAGTTTTCCTGATATGTAACCGCTCAAAGACTTGAATAGTTCTGCAGCTGTCGTGTTGGTTTGGCAACCAAAGTGAACATAACGTATCTTCATGCCCATCCTCCTGAAAAATATATCACACAAAAACAAGTATTCTGCGAACCCAAAGGTTGCTAGTTCGATTCCCCAGCCAGGGCACATAACCAGGTTGCAAGCCAGGTCTCCAGCCAGGTCCGTAGCTGGAAGCAGGTGAAAGGCAACCATACATTGGTGTTTCTCTCCCTCTCTGCTTCTATATCTTCTCTTCTCTCTAAAAATAATAAAATATTTAAAAAAAAAACCCAAAGTGGGCTTAGAGAATGTGAATCACCTGTTGCAATGATCCCATAATTTAAGTGGGACTCTTGGTATTTTCTTTTAAATGCAGCTTTCTTTTTGTTGGCATTCTTAAGAGTCTTCTGTTATCTCATCACTGAGTCTTTTCTTCTTTTCAAAGAAGCTGTCTAGCAAGGCTTGTTTTATGCTCATTTTGGCTAGGGTTAGCTTGCAGACTTAGCAAAACTGTGGCTGAGACAAGTGCACAGTGCAGGAAAGAGATGTAGATGGAAGTGGTAAATAAAATAGTGGGCAGGTCATGTGTGGACTAAACTGTGTCGGATTCTGACTTAAAGCCTGCCACCGAATGCAGCTGTACAACTGAAGTACATCAACTCACTTGTCTCTATAAAGTTGCCACCAAATGCAACTTAACTGTCACTTACCACTCACTGATAGGGTTTTGCTGAGTCCTCAAGCAATTGATTTATTATGGTCTTTGTGCAGTCAAACCTCTCTGCTAATGATAATTTGTATTTGCAGGCGCTCCCCAGTGCTAGCATCACCCCTTCAGCTCCACCTCAAATAGTCACGCATTAGACTGTCTTAAAGAGCACACACTAGATCCCTTGCATGCAATTCATGGCAGGGTTCGTGCTCCAATGAGAATCTAATGCCGTGGCAGCTCAGACAGAAGGTGGAGCTCAGGCAGTAGTGAGAGTGGTGGGGTATAGCTGTAAATACAAATGAAGCTTTACTTGCTCACCTGACGCTCACCTCCTGCTGTGCAGCCTGGTTCCTAATAGGCCATTGACAGATAACAGTCTGCGGCCCCAGGGATTGAGGGCCCCTGCTTTTTGGCATTTTCCCCCTTCTTTGGATTCCCTGAATCCAACTCAGGATCACAGATTATACTTAATTGGTACATCTCTTTTTTTAAAAACTTATTTGTATTGTTTTTGTATTACATCCATCCCCTTGGTACATCTCTTTTGATCTAGAACAGATCCTTAGCCTTTCTTTGGCATCATGGTATGGGAGTTGTACAGGCCAGTTTTTTCCTAGAATGGCTTTCAATTTAGTATTATCTGAGATTCCCTCATGGTTAGATTCAGGTTATGCATTTTTATCAGGAATACTACATAGGCAGCATTTACATTTTAAACTCTGTTTCTAATTGTGATGAAAACAACATGTAATAATTGTATTAAAGCTATCAGCTGAAGGGTTTTTTTTTTTTTTTTTTTTTTTTTTTTTTTAAGAGAGGGGAAGGGATTGGGGAAGAGAGAAACACTGATGCAGGTGAGAGAGAGAAACATCAACTGGTTGCCTCCTGCACACATCCTAATTAGAGACGAAGCCTGAAATCTAGGCATGTACCCGGATTGGGAATCAAACCAGCAACAAAAATGCAGGATGACGCCCACACAACCAATTGAGTCACACTGGCTGGGTCTGAAGAATTACTTTTGAGAGAGGGAAAAGTTACCTTATTCCACCTATAATTGAAACCAGTATTATTTCTCTGTGGTATATGCAATGTGATCTAAAAGAATAGTATACTTTAACAAAAGCGTATTGCAATTACTGTCATGTAGTAATAATAGGAAGATTTTGGCTCAATACAAAAAACTTTCTAAGCTTTAGAGCTACATAAAGATGTCTTCAATGTTATGAATTCCTAAACTCTGAACATATCTGCTACAGAAGGCAGGGAATTTTTTAGGTATCAGACTAGGACTGTACTAGTCTCACATATTATTGACAAGAACACAAATTGGTAGATAATCTCTTTGGAAGGTAACTTAGTAACAGATACCAAAATTAGAAATTTATTTACCCTTTAATGAGCAATTAAACATTGGAGAATTTATTTTACAGATATATAGCACATATGAAAAATTTTATAAGCACAGGTACCACTGTTGGTAACTGCAAAAGATTTTTTAAATGGAAATGTTTATCAATAGAAAATTGGTGAAATAAATGTTTGCATATCCATCTGATGAAATATCATGCAGAACTCAAAAACAGAGTGGTAGGGGAGAAATTCTCTATGCACTGGTTTAGAAAGAGCTTTAAAATATATTCAGTGGAAAAAATGCAACAGTTTTTATATGCCAAACAGTTATTATACCATCCTATCTTTGGTATAACGGGAAGGAGACTGAAAGTCTATATACATATTTGTTTTTATGTCCACATATAAACTAATAACAGTAGGGAGGGGAGCTATCTTGACAAATGAGGGACAAGGATTTGTAAGAGGCCCTCTTCACTGAATATTCTTCTGTACTTTCAGGTTTGTTGGATCACATGAATGTATTACCAATCCAAAAACTGAATTTAAAAATAGCCAGAATGGCCTTGGCTGCTGTGACTCAGTGAATTGAGCACTGGCCTGCGAACTGAAAAGTTACCACTTTGATTCTAGGTCGGAGCACATGCCTGGGTTGCGGGCCAGGTCCCCAGTTGGGAGCATGCAAGATTGATATTTCTCTCGAACATCAAGTTTCTCTCCCTCTCTTTCTCCCTTCCTTCCCCTCTCTAAAAATAAATAAATAAATAACAGAATGAACAACTAATAGTAAAAACAAACAACCAAGCAAAAAACCAAAAAGATTCTGTCCTTTCCTTCCTACCTAAAGTATTCTAACTGTACCTGTAACTGTAACTGACCAGTGCACTAGTATGAAATCCTAGCTCCTTCCCTCTGGTCTAAACAAACTTGGAGAGATAATTTACATTCCAGAGCTCTCCACAGGCTGCAACTAGGACTTTGCTTGAAACTGCATACTTACTCAGTTTCTTCCTCTTCCATGTCCTGCTTTGCCCTCTCCCTTATTGGTTTCTCTTAGGGTAACTTCCTTAGTAAATAGTTTGTATATGAATCTGTGTCTCAGAGTCCCTTTCTGGAGAACATGACCAAAACCATATAGTTTACTAGATTTGGAGTGGCTATAACATGACATCAAAATTTGATTTTTCCTAACAGGGAAATTTGAGAAATTGGGGCATCATTGTTATAAATTCCAATCCCGCCTTTTATACATTGCAAATACTCCAGATTATAACTCATTATGCAATCAATTATTTTAAGATGTACAATAATTTTAATGCCTTGCTTCAATGAGCAAATGAGCTTTACCATGTACCTAATCATATTACCAACTTAGTTAACATGAAAGTCATGCCCCTGGGGTCTAGTATTTTAAAATACTGTATTGGTTTCAGGTAGACCAATACAGAAGTAACACCAAAACAAAACAAAACAAAACAAAACAAAACAAAACAAAACTCCTATATCTTGGGTTATCTGCTAACCTCCTGAAGCATGAGATCTGATTATCATTAAGACATTAGAGGTGGGGAAAGGGACAGAGGGGAGTAAAAATAGGATAGATGTAATACAACAACAATAAAATTAAATTAAAAAAAGACATTAGAGCCCTGGCTCAATGGATAGGTGCTGGCTTGCAAACCTAAAGGTCGCTGGTTCGATTCCCAGTCAGGGCACATAACCAGGTTGCAAGACAGGTCCATAACTAGAGGCAGGTGAAAGGCAACCATACGTTAACATTTCTCTCCCTCTCTGCCTCCTTCTCTTCCCTTCTTGATAAAAATAATAAATAAAGTCATTTTTAAAATATATTAAAGCTCAAAGGAGGATGCAGCTAATTTAACAACTGCATATTTGCATTTCTCCCCATAAAGGCTCATTTTCTTCAAATGTAACGTATCTTTACTCTTACAGGAAGCCTGGCTTCCTGAGGAAAATTTCCTTTCTCCCTCCTCCATAAAACTTACCTTAGTATCCCGAATTTTTCTACAAGTAAGGGCTTTAGTTAAATATTTGATCGTTTTAAAAAGCATCTGCAGTGCGGCGAAAGTCAGAGAGAACATTTTTGCCCTTTACAGCCTCCTGATCTGAGACAAGAGGGATTAACATCTAGATTCGAGGTCAGCAAACTACAGTTAACAGGCCTAGCCTACTGCCTGTTATTTACCAGCTTCCTTAACCCATTCTCATGAGCTAAGAAATAATTTTTACATTTTTAAATCATCGGAAAAAAAGGAAATATGTTATTTTGTGATGCATAACAATTATGTGAAGTTCAGATTTCAGTGTCCATAAATAATTTTTTTGTTGGAACACCACCTCACTAAATTTGTTCACATATTGTCTAGGGCAGCTTTCAGTTGAGTTGTTGTGATAGAGACAAATGTCCTTGACCATGGCCTTCTGTGGTGGGTAAAACAATGTCTCCCTCCCCCAGCCTTATTCTTGGAACCTGTGAATATTTTACGTTAGATGGCGAAAAGGGATTTAGCAAATGTAGTTAAGGTCATGGACCTTGAGATAAGGAGATTATGCTGGATTATCCAGGTAGGCCTGATTTTATCATATGAGCTCTTAAAAGCAAAAAACTAGCCCTGGCTGGTGGCTCAGTGGATAAGGTGCCGGCCTGCGAACCCAAAGGTTGCTGGTTCGATTCCCCAGCCAGGGCACATAACCAGGTTGCAAGCCAGGTCTCCAGCCAGGTCTGTGGCTGAAGGCAGGTGAAACGCAACCATACATTGATGTTTCTCTCCCTCTCTGCCTCTCTCCCTTCCCCTCTTTCTAAAAATAATGAAATAAAATCTTTTAAAAAAATCTGAGAAGCACTAGTGAGGCAGGAAAG